>JAUZNK010067081.1:0-14346 GCA_035046665.1 Euphysa ruthae
ATATATATATATATATATATATAAATGAATAAATATATATCTTAAACTAATTAAATACGTAATTTATTATATTACTAGCCCTCAGATTTAGTTTCAGAATTTTAGCATTATTTCGTTTAATGTTTAGGACTTTTTTTAGGATTTGCTTTAATCATAATATCAAGGGTGTGAAATCAACAATTCATTATCACCATTATGAAAAAAAAAAGTGATTATTAACTCAACCTCGAACCACCTATAATTAATTTCTATAGACTCTTGCTGAATAATTAAATAATTTTCCAAACATCGCAATCAATGATATCTCCTTTTTTTTCAAAAATATTGCTAGTGTTTCAATTATCTTTTAGGTGACAATGAATCGTAAATTCCACTTAATAGCTAAGCATAAATGTTATAAATTATATATTCTTATATTATTTACGAAAACATCAATTAACACTAATTTTATTAGATTTAACATTAAAAAACTTTAATTACAAAAATTATTTCTTTTGACTATCACATCAAAATTTTAAAAACTAGGTTGGCCACTTTATTATGCGGCCAAACATGTCACGTTTATATTATTATTTCTACGAAACTGAATGTTGAAAAAAAAACACACAAAAGTAAATTTAACTTAAATTATTTTTTGAATTAGAATCCTGATTTTATCTAAATAAAACTTTTTCTTGCTGGAGTTTCAATAGCATATAAGTTTAAAAAATGCCAATCTAACCATAGGCTATAAAGAGAGATTTCTGTATGAAAAAAAAAAATTGTTTAACTAAGAAAATATCAAGCAGTAATATTTCTAGGAAAACTGTTACTTTTTATTTTTTACAATCAGTTCATGAATAAATCTGAAAAACTTTTCAAAGCATTTGTATATAGTGACAGAAAAATTAGCAACAGGCAAAATGAAAAAGTTTTTGTAAAGTAAAGAGCAGCTGCTCAATATTAATAATAATTGGATCCACATAAATTTTCAAATTTGCAATTTATTATTTGAAAATGGTCATATTTATTCCATTTTTCATTGAAGAAAAAAAAAAGAGAAAAAAAATTCCTTGTTAAAATCCAAAAAATACAGCTATTCTCATTCCGTGTTTTTTTAAAAATCAATTCAAATGAGGATATTAGTAGTAACTTCCAATGAAAATTGTTGAAAATTTTGTTGATTTTATATTTTTTTTTCTTGTTTTTAGAATTTAAGCTTCAGTCTCTTAAAAATAGTCTCATAAATGTGACAAAAACTTATTCGATTTTCCAATCATCCCAGCTTTATGTGCTAGATTTTTTAACCAGCCATTTATTCATAAAACAGCCTTATATTCCTGCTCATTAGAGACTCAAGGAGCAAGTAAGAATTTATAAAGTTAAAGTTAAAGTTTAAAAATTTATTATAGTTATTTTTAAATTTATGTTACCTGATAGTAGAGTTTATCCAAATCCTTAAAAAAAATAAAATAAAATGACTAGTATAAAAGTGAATAACTATCAAAACATGAAAATTCCACCTTCAGCTTCATATTGCCGCGTGGAAGACTAGGTCAAACATTCTATTTTATATCATCAAAATGAGGTTTAAAACTCTAATTCCGCTACAAAAAAAATAAAAAGTCTAATTAATATAATGCTTAAAATTTCTAAAAAATAATAAAAAACAAAAAACTTTATCAAGTCCAATTAGCTATAAATTTGTATTCAACTGGAATTGACTAGACTCAAACAATTTTTCACAGGTAGTATTAAAACCATGGTTACAGGAAATACCTGGAAACACAAGCAAACCCAAAATAACCAAAATTATAGATAATTGTGGATCAAACAATTTTCAAATAGTCCTAAACTCTGATGTTGAACACAACTTTGCAGACAAAATTATATATATATAGAAAAAACAACCTTCCACTTACTTGCTGCTGTGAAGCTTCTGGATTAAGAAGTCCATCACATGCTTCTTTAATTGCATCACGAGCCTTTGCAAATTGCGATTGATCAACTAAACCAGCACGCCCAGCAGTACTTGAGGGATCAGCAATTGCGACCAAATAAGCAGCCTAAAAATTTGTGAAAGTAATGATGGAAATTCAGTAAGGTTTAAAAACTAAGAAAACCATTTGCATTTACATCTTTTTCAAGCTTGATAACAACGAGTTTACACTTTTTTATTGTAAAAGCTATTGTAAACAATAAATAGCTTTTAATACGAAATTATTTTTTATGCATCTCAGAAAAGACACTCAGAGTGGAAAGCCAAAACCAGTGTGTAATGAGCAATAAGCATGATGATGATGATGACAATGATGATGAAGAGAGATTATGAAATAATAATATAATTAGACATCATTACATATATGCATTCCAAGTACAAATTAATTAATAAATTTATAACATACATCGAAAAAGTAAAATTTACTCTAAAAACTTAGAAATGCGGATAGCAAGGCTGGATTCCATTTCCAAAACCTATTTTTCTGTTGAATCAGTGAAAGCACGGTTACTCAATAGTCATTTACAAACAAGGTACATGTAAGTTTTACAAAATAAACCACTTTTTAGAATTAAAATTACAAATATCGAGAATATTTAATAACCAATCACCAAATCAATATCAAGAAACACTGTCCTAAACCTCTAATTGAAATAATAAAGCATTTAAAGTAACAGCATAAAAATACCTGAGCAGTAGATTCCGTAAGTTGGCAAACAGCATCAGAAGCATCAGCAACTGCATTAGCAAGATTATCTAAATCTTCTTTCTTTAGCGATGTTGTAATTTCTTGCATGTTTCGTGCAAGTTCTTGTGATTTTTCAGTAGCATTTTCTAGACATTCAAAAAATGATGCTTCATTAACAGGTTCTACTGGGTTTTCAAGCACATGGGCGATGCCTTCTATGTTTCTTACTGCAGAATCACATTCTTTTTGTCCAGGAGCAGCAGTTAGAGCTTGGTTGAGTAGCTGATTAATAGCATCTGTCACTCCTCTGGAAAATATCAAATAATTTTATTTATACAAAAATTTAAAACTAAAAAATTAAAACCGCCTTTAGACAGGTAAGGGAAATACCAAATTAAAGATTAATGGGATGCTACATTTCTAAGGAGTCAATGCAAATGTGGAGCAAAATAAATAAAAAAGCCATTCATACCTTTTTTTCAAACTTTTGGGTAAGCCTGAATTTATATTTTTTAAATTTCTAACAAGTCTCCTATTATCCAAAAATTATTTTTATTGAGTCAAATATTCAAGTTTTTAAAGAAAAATTTTTGGAACCTTTTTTTAATAAGTCTACCCAATTAATTCTTTGAAGAGTCAGGATAAGTACCATTTTTTTGGTTTCAATTTGACTCTAAGAATGTTTTTTATTTCAAATTATTATTTGTGCTATTATCATAAGTAATATCAAATTTTATATTTAGAACTTGCGCCTGGTGGCCACACACTATTACCATATTTTTAGCTGTTAGTAGTCTCCTCTTTATTTTAACATTTTGAAAAAATCTTGTAATTTTTTATAAAAAAAGATTAAACTGTTAACTTACAAATTTAAACAGACGATGCAGACTTTCTATAGAGAACTCATTTCTCAAAAGCCTACCTAAACTAAAAAGGGAAAAAAAAATTCTACTTCCTTCCCTACTTTAAAAAAATCTCAAGTAATCAAGGAATAAAATATAAAATGCTAACTTTGCAGCTGCTGCTAGTAGATTTTTAGCATTAGGTGCTCCTGGGTCAGCCGATAACGCCTTCGAAGCCAGCAACAACTTACTACTTACAGTAGATGTTTTACGTAAATCATTAATCAATAGATCTTGAGCTTCTTTGTCTTTGATCTGACCAGCCAGAGTTAAACCGCTCTCTTGGAAATCAGCATAAGAATGTGAGAATTTCTCAGAAGCTACAGATAACTTTCCAGTTGGGCCCTTGGCAGCATGTAAAACTTCATTTGCAGCCGAATTCAATTGAAGACTTGATGCATTTAAGCGTTCTTGGTTGGAACTGAACGGCTCATCAGTTGGAGGAAACTAAATTATTTATAATAATATGGTTAAAATGGCAACACTCTGAAGCTAATGTTTTTGTATAACCTATCGAAAGGCAGGTGTCACATTGTGTGAAAATATTTTCAGAAAACATAGTTGCTTCTTTGAAAATATCACAATTGTCTAGAAAACTGGTAATGTTAATAGAATGACTGCAGATAATTGTTTCAATGATTCATTCAGATCTCCTATTTGTTCATTATATGACCCAAACCTTGACTTCCTGTTATATTTAACTGATTTTTTTGACACAATGAATCCATCATCAAGTATCAGACTTAAACGTTTTAGTGGATTTGAGTAAAAAAAAATGCTGTCAACAACCCATGATTATGTTCTTCTTGGAATCTATACAAGTTTTTCTTAAAAAAGTTTTGTTAAATATGTATGTATTATATATCTACCTAGGGTAGATGCATAACTCAAAGATAAAGAATGCTCTGACACATTTTAATATCATGACAAATATGGCATGTTTCAATATGAAGTCAGTCGTGGAAAACCAGTTATTCCTTGCGATTCTGTTGTTCAGTGGGTGTTTTTCTCTACATTTATTTTATGAAATAAAGCACAATGTTTGCAAAGAGTCTTTGACAAATGTTCTAATGGCATAGTCAGATATTTATTCCTTCAATGTCTCTAAAAGCTACAGATTACCGTTTAGTAACATGCTATTGAATAACCATTGTCATATGCACGTCAGTATCTTCCAAAGAAAGAAAACAAAAACTTTAAAACTTTCAATATGGAAATGTTAAACAAGGGAATTCATTGATGTGGAAGATCAGTTAGCAATATATTTACATATTTTTCACAGCAATGTTTTTTTAGTACATATAACTATTTGTTTAAATATGACATTATACACTGTCATTAATGTAGTTATATATGTTATTGTCAACAAAAGAGATAATATCACTTAATTCTGTAATAAATGGTGTTTTCAACATCCCCCCAGTTTTATTCCAAGTTACGCGTTCAATAGGCCTGTAGTAGAGGTCACCTTGGAAGTTCCGTATAGAGATTTAATGGCAAAGTTAGTATACGATACAAATAAAAAACAAATGCATGGTTCACAGATGCACAGATCGCCCAGGAACAGAAAGTCTTAACAAAAAATTGTAATTGTATATAAAATGAATAAATACTAGCCGTTGATGAGATGCTTGAATTTTGTGTTCATAAAACAAATAGAATATATTAGTTTTCATAAAATATCAAAGAATACTATGGTTTCTACTCGACAAGAACACAAAGAAAGATTTGATATGGGTAAAACTGTACCAGAAAAAGAAAACTAATAATGGTGAAAACATTCAACACTAAGTGAGAACCACCATTTTAATGTAACTTTTTATACACAATTTATTTTTATGCAATATGTAGAAGAAAAAAATTATAAAAAATCATAAATTTAAAACAGTTTAATTCTTTTTTGGAAAGAGACTACTTCACAACTTCTTTTGATACTGTTTCATAAACTATTTGAGATGACTTTAATAAAAAATATATTAATATTGGCAGATATTATCATTTTTTTTGTTTGAGTGCGGTTTTGTAAAATGAACAATATAAGATTTCTGTTTTGAGAATTTCTAAGTAATCCATTGGAATACTTGACCCAGAAAAATAGCCAAATGCAAATTTTGACCATGACACAAATAATTAAGTAGTTATAATAAAAAAATAATAATGAAAATCATGCGAAACGTCAATTTCAGGTAAAAATAATCAAGCATAATTCAGGAAAAGCTTAGAATTAAACACTACATTTTGGGAATTTCAATATTTTCATAAGATCTTGCTGTGGTAAAATACCTAGAAAATGATGAGACTTATTTTATAACTAAAAATAAAAGGTACTCCTTTTTTGTACCTGTGTTGGGACCTAAAACAATCTGAAATGATTAGAGATAAGCATGCAGTAGAACTTAATTGATGTACATGTTTTTAAAAAAAAAGGACAAATTTCGAGGTTATAGAAAAATGACAATATTTATTTGGGCCCAGTACCGAAAAATGCGATTGATGACTACATAGGTTAAAAGACGTTCACTATAGTACTCTCATTGATTTTTATAAATTTTTTTAACAAAGTAGTCCACAGACATTTGCAAAAATATTTTCACTTAAAACTTTACTTGTGCACAGTACTAGAAGATTCAAATTTCAAGCAAAATTTTATGCATATATGTTTCGTCCATCTTGTTTCATTTATGAAAAAATTGCTGACTATAGCTGTTAACTAATAAAGTAGTGGCATTTTGCTTAATAACTGGCAGATTTTGCTCTAGCTATAACTCTGCCCATAGCAAAACTTATCAATACCTGTATATCTGGCGAAGCAAGGTATTGACTTGCTTGTGCTATCTCTTCAATAGCATCCTCTACAACTCTTTGTCCAGGTAAACAATTAACAACGTTATTTAAAGCATGGGAAACTCCACGGGCCACCTAAAATAAATAGGGATTTTGTATGAAATACAGGTAGAATGAACTCAAAATTATCTAATGGCGATTCAAGTGGCAGTTCAATCAAAATAAACAATAACCACGATCCTAAATTTTGTATCACTGGTAATAAATCCATTTAGGAATACAAACAATCCCCATTCAGTTTAATTTAGTGTTAGGGGATTTTTTCTAGCGTAATTTTGAAATTTACATGCATAGGAGTTTTATTGTCAAAAATAACTATTCATTAATTAAACAAAAACACTACCGTATGTTTTGTTCCATGAAACTAAAGAACTGAACTAAAGAACCTTTTAGAGATCAAATAATTCATATTCTTTATGCACGAAAATTTCCAAACAGTAACAAAATATAATAATAAAAAATTACACTGACTCAAATTTTAAAATAATTTGAAAAAAACGCTGAATTTCAAATTTATTTTTTTTAGTATGATACATATAGCACACACACACTTTAACTGACAACGAAGATATAAGAAACATCAGTATCCCTAAAGTTTCCTTTCAAATTAATAATTAGTAGATAAATAAACAACTACGCCTAAAGTTACTTTCTTTTACTAAAAAATTGTCAAATTGTTTTATATTCAAATATTCAAATATTTAGTTACTAGTTCTACAGTTTTGTTTTTTGCAGTAACATAATACTTGAAATAATCAAAATGGAGTACAAAAATTTTTCAGATTCAATAAATAGAGATAAAAAGAAACACTTTCATTTAGTTTTAAGCTATAAAAACCAAAGTACAGATTTCTAACTTTCAACATAACACATTTTTATTTTTCTGAAAAATTGTCTAAAGATACACTTAACATTTCTTATAAGGATAAAATTGCAACAGAAAGTTTTTACTCCAGAAAATAAATTCTAATTAACAAGAATAAAAGATGGGATTAAAAAGACATGTGAATTATTCCTCCACATAATGGTGGATTTGGTGTATGTCAAGTAGTCAAAATCTTTTATTACATAAACATGGCAATAAAAATCTAGATTTATGCACTATTATCTTTAGAAAAAAAAAGTGGATTAGCGTTAAAAATTTTAAAGGAAATGTTCACTACCAAAAATAAACTTGTAAAGTGTCAGTTATCAATTTTTTTTCCTGAAATATTAGCAGGTGAATGACTTCAATTGTTGATATTTCATCAAATTAATAACTGAATTATGAAATATAAATTTACTGAATTTTTCAAGATTACTTTCTTTCTTTTATTAAAAAAATTAGAATGAAAACCACAAAAACCTGCCAATTTTATTAAACATCTTTTAGTCCATGATAATCAAATCAATGTCTATGTCGTGGCAAAATCAGAAAAAAAAAAATTATGTTTTAAATTTTGTTAAAATTGTCTGTAATCATCGAGAAAGTATTACTTTTACTTTTTTTTTAAAATTGAAATGTGAATTTCTTCAGAGCCCTTAAAAATATTTTAACAAAACAAGTTTATTTATATCTTTCTATGCTTTAAATATGCTGAAATAAGATGGAATAATATTTGAAGTGAACAGTCCCTTTAAAGAAGTAAATTTAAGCCAATGCACTTCCACCTAAGCAATGATTTATACTGTCCATATTACAAATGCAATACCTAAAAATTCATATAAATGTAAATTCAAATCACTAGCCACAAAACTAAATCAAATTCTTATTTTTATTAACAGCCGATTATCAGAGCAAAGCTAATTTCAAGTAAGCAATTCGATCACAAAAAAAATTGATAGACAACTACAACTACTTGCCCTTAGCCAAAACCAACCAACCAACGATTATTAACCAAAAAAAACAAATTATATCTGTTCCGATGATATTAAACTTATAAACCTATTTAGTTTGAAAAAATAAAACTAAAAAGAATTTTAATTGTCCACAAAGATATAGGAAATAAAAAAAAAAGGACAAAAACATAATAAATAGCATTAACAAAACATTAATACTACGCGCAATACAAAAACACATTTTAAATAGAAAATCTCTTCAATAAAATAAGTAAAATACTTTATGGATGCTGCCAACAAGAGTAAATTCGTGCTGACCGAATTTTACACTAAATATCAAACTAGAATTATTCTAGTGCACATGTTACATACCTATGCTAAAACTTACAATAAATTGTGTATTTTCAGTAAATCTCTATGTAAAGATTATATGTGATTATAGAATTTTAAATCTAATAAATAAAATTCACTTTTATAGTAAGGATAAATGACAGCTTGAAAAACTATTTTCATGGTGCAAAAACTATATAAATCAGCCTACATAACACCAGGCCTTGTCATGAGAGGCGGGAAATTGACCATGCCCACCCCCACACCCACCTGCATTCATTTACGTGGGCTAAAAATTGCACGTGCAAAACAGCTTTTGCTGAGCAGTATTTATAGTAGCACAATTAAAAATTGATTTTAGATTAATAAAAACAACAAAATACAGTAACAAATAAAATGACGTAAGTTTATTTATTCATTAAATTATTTGCAAATTTAATAATATAACCAATACTATACTTACAAGATCAACTTAAATATTTTAAAACCACAAGAAAAAATCGTAAGCAATAACGGTTTAATCGCAATATAACATTCACACATAAAATATACAAGCACTTATTTTGTCTCTGATTTACTTGTTTCTTAGCAACTGCGAAGTTTACTTCAATTCAACCTAAATCATTAATTATTCATGACCTACGTTAAAACCACAAAAACTTCAATGTAATTGCTTTGTTATTTTCATATAATATCAAACTCACACATAGTGGTGTCAGAGAATCATAACCGCTTGGCCAGACAACCATTATCTCTACTCGATAATCATATACAAAAATTTTAAAAAATTATAGTAAATTACTCGATGTTGTGATTTTTAAACATTCTGATTTTCAGAAAACATGTCACTTAAAACGTAATATGTTTGCTAAGATGGATTATTAGCAATTTAAAATGTGACATTATTTATCACAAATGAGCGAATTTTAAAAATTAAAACGACTTAATTTAAGCACAATAAAATACGTTGCAAGCATATACAGAAGGAATATGTTCAGTGTGCCAAAGGTGAATAATTTTTACCATTCCCAACATAAAAAAAAAAGGTTAAACGAAACGACTTCTTATCAAACCACCAAACATAAACATTTTACAAATAAAAAAAAAAAAGAAGAAATGGTTCTGGGTAAATACCAAATGTTGGTGGGAGTGAAAACGGCCTTTCAAGTACAAATAAAATAGGAAAAAAAAAAAAGTTTTTTTCTTTTCCTATAAACATTACATTTTATAAACTTAACTCAAATCACACCAACAAAAAGGTGTATATGTTTTAAAATTGCACTTTAAAAACTCATGTCAATACATAATATGTTGAGTGTATCCTTTGATGTCGACAGAAAATGTTTGAATATTTTCAATTGGAAATGAAATAAAAATTAATAAAATGTTTGGAACATTTAAATTGAACAAAGTTAATTTTACATAGTAGAATATTACATAGAATAACATAACTTCTGTATATGTTTGCAACATATGTTATTGTGTAATAGAGCCTTTAAACTTCCAAGCTTTATAATGTCGTTTTTTTTATTTCAGTTGATTTTTTAAGTAGGTTTTAAACACCAGGACTGTATTTAAACATATTTGCTCTTGTCCGTAGGTTTATTTTAAATTATCTTGTTGTTCTATTGTCTTTCTTTCCAACGCCTATATCTTATTTAAAATTACTGCTCATTTCTCGGAAGTATGTTTACACGGTGCAGAAGAATATTATAAGTACTTTACAGCTAATGATTTCATTATCTGAAAAATTTGTACTATTTTTTCTACTTTTTATTTATTTTATTTGCTCATACAATGGTTTTATGAAATTTACAAACAAATTGTTTTCCAACATTGTTTTTAATCGTTTTTTGAGAAACTATGACGAAATTATACAACAGTAGAAAAGCATGTTGCCGTTTATTCATTACTATCTGTTGTTCATAGAATAACGTTCAGCAACAATCGAAACGTAAGTAATTTTAAAAATTTCTTCGTGCAGCACAACCATGGTGGGATGGGAAGGGGTTGGAGAAGGAAAGGAGGAAAGGCAAAGTGGGTAAAGAGGAAGGAAAGGGGTGGATGGAGAAGGAAAGGAGGGAGGGAGAAGGGCAGACAGTCTGCGCAATGTCCTTTACGTAGGTATTTACTCATGACAAGGCCTGTAACACTAAACACAGAAGTCAAAAAAGCAAATATATTATATCAATGGTTTGCAAAACAAAATTATTTGCTTATATATAGAAAAAAAATTTACTTGGGCAAGCTTTTGTTGATTCTCAGGGTCATTTGGAGTTTCAAGGGCTAACTTTGCCTCCTCAATCAAATTAGCTGACTCATGCATTACGACTTGTGCAGCTTTTAGAATGGCTTGTTGATCTTTTGGCTCATCAGAAGTAGCTGCTACGCCACGCACAGCATTAGCAAGAACTTTGAGGGCACTAGCTGTGTCACGAGCAGCAATTCCTGTATAACTATCATTTCCTTGTGCAGCTGCTGTTAAAAGTTGTGCCATAGTTGCTCCAACTGTTTTGGAGGTGGCTCCGACTTCAAGTGCACGATCATCCGCCTAACATAGATAAGTACATAAATAACATTAATGCATGAAATAAAAAGCCTTGTCCTGAACTAGTAAGGAAACAAGAATTTTCTGGTAAAATTAAAAAATAAAAATGCACTCTATAACTTAAGAAAATAATAAAAATGTGACTTTCTTAATTTAAAGAAAAAATTTAACCGAGCAATGAAAAAAAAAAAAAAAAATCCTAACTTCCCTAAAATTCATCATTGAAAGTTTCTTGATTTTCCTAAACCAGAGGTGTGCTTCAAGCACTAAAACTGCTTCTAATTTTATTGCAGCTAAAAAACATCTGGAATTTTAAAGAAATATGGATAAATATTATCCATTTAGATATTTTTTTTTTGTTAAGCTTTTGTTTGTTGATTAGAATATTGAATTTGTCCCTTATGTATATGGTTATCATACCATTCATTTACGTTAAAACTTTATCATTATCTAGCCTCGCTAAGCTAGCTTTTATCTTTACTAATATATCTTGAATAAATATTATAACAACAAATATTCAAAAAATCGATTATAAATAGCTTACATTTTCATCAGGGAATGGTTTTAAAGTTCCATTATCAGCCTGATTTCGAATTTCTTCCAATTCATCCTCAAGAGCTTTGACAGCTGCTAGCGCATTATCAATCTCTAAAGAACCGCAAGCCTCTGCAGCCTAATTATAAAACAAATAAAAATTTATATCATGAAAATATCAAATCTCACACAATAAACTCAATTGAAAGAAGTAAAATATTCAATGCTTTAGTCAAAGTTTTGATATGAACTTCTTACTATATAACTTAATGCATGGTCTGGAATGGTAAAATTGATACTTAAAAAAGATTTAATTTTTAATTTAAGATAAATAAACTTGATAAATAATTAACTATAGCTATTGTTTCACTTAAATCAGTTTGAATTTAATGCATAAACACTAAATACTTTCTAGTAGTGTATTGTTCCTAAAAAAGCAATAGATATAGGATTAAAAGTACACATATAAACTAAAGATTTCAGTAATAAAAAAAAACATACCTTTTCGGCAGCTACTCGGAGTTCATTCAATGCAGTTTGAGTGTTTTTACCTGAGTTTGAGAGTTGGTATGCAATAGCATTATCGCCAACAGTGGGTACAGCAGCCTTTGAATTGGCAACAAATTTTGCACAAGACTAAAAAATGAGACACAAAATATAACCAAACCATACCAGATTCAGAACTACATATATATGACGCAGGATATTAAAAATTAAAAACAAACTATATCCAATTAAGTACTCAAGAAATATATATGTAAATTTCTAAAGATGGCAAACATTTAACAAGTCCAAATCAAAACTATGAAAATTTCCTCTAAACCTTCAATAGCTTTAGTAGACATGTCTGCAATGAAGTAATATTCACACAGGTGACAACAGGTACATCTACTGCAGTGTAGGTTAAGGACAGACCTTATGACAATTACACCAAGTCATCAAATAAATAAAAATATTTTGAAGGAGCCCAACAAAAACAAAGATAACTTTTTTAGCCAGAATGTTGTTGCCAGCATAAAACTGAAAAATGCATAATAGCAAGAACTGCTTCACTGAGGAAAATAACTGAAATGATACCAAAACATTGTTATAGGACTAAATACCAATCTGCATCAATAAAACTGATTTAACATATATAATACAAGATGATTACAAAAATAACAAAATCGTTTGTTATTATTTTTTTTTTATTGTTGTTATTGTTTTAGTACCTAAAAATCTAAAAACTTTGATATTATAAACAAATTTCACTTACAGGAATAAAGTTTTTAGATGATGTTATGAGTCCTAGCTGTGCTGCAGGACTGTCTGGATTACGATTGCTGTTACGTATGCTGAAGATGAGTTCACTTGAGCTGTCATTTACCACCTAAAAATATATTTAGAAACTAATATGAGAATTCAATTTTTAATAAACTGGAATTATTAGTGTCGTCCCATAGCTGAAACTCTTATACACCTGTAATAACATAGATGGATACCTTTTAAATTATACCTAAAAGTACGTAATACAAGCAAATTCTTTTTGTTTGTGGTTGTACAAACCAAAAAATTTTCCTTTATCCAATTGGTCATTAAAGAAATTTTTCCTGTTTCTAAAACAATCTACATTTGAATCAGCCTACACAATTGAATTAACAACTTTCTAGACCTGATATTAAATACCTTGTAATGTAGACCTGATACACTGAATACCTTGTAATTTTGCGCTTCTTTAAAAATGTGTTATTAGATAAAGAAGGAGTTTTGAGCAAACACCAAATCCTAATATAATTGAAACAACATTTATTTGAGTAAATATAATAAAATTTTAAAATTACTTTTCCTGAATCGTCCATTTGGTTTTGAGAGGCAGGATTTCGATTTGAAGGTTTCGCAGCATTAGACGCTGATATCAGTTGAGTGGCAGATGCCACAGCTTGTTTTGCAGCGTTTTCCAATCTAAATATAAGTTTTTTTTTCAAGGCATTGCTTGCAGCAGCATTTGTTGCTACACGAAGGTCCTCAGCAGCACGCTTCAACTTTTCTTGCTCATTTTTATCATTTGGATTTCTTGCAGCACCCTAAATTAATATAGAATCTTATTAGCAAAACATATGAAGTCAATCCAAGTATGTAAGATTTCAAGATTTTTCAAGCAAAGCAAGAGATCTTTTAATTTTAAGAAATTTGAACATTCCTGTACTCAACCATGGGATTGCAAAAATTATTTAAAGATGACATACAAATGCAACAAAAAACTGAGATATAAACTTGTTTCATTAAGCACAGTGTACCAAAAATACAATACCTTATTGGACTTAAAAATCACTGCAAAGTCAAAAAAATGACATATTACTTCTAGAAAAAAATATAACATTCTTACTTCTGCAAAACTTTTAAATAAAGAAACTAAATAACTTAATGATATTCAAATACCATAAAATCTACTAAAATTCGCTATGTCTAAAAAAATTAAAACCAGATTGGTTTTAAACAGCCATGTGGGTACTTTATATTTATTTGATGTCACAGCATAAATATGATACTCTGTAAATAACCTGTCAATTTCATTTAAGCAATAAAATCTCAAACAACAGGCGTGGACCTACAACATATTACATTTAAATATTTCATATAATTGCTTTAATAAACCCTTCCATTTGTTCATGTTATATACATACATACCTACACACGCACGCACGCACACACATACATACATATA
>JAUZNK010067092.1:0-13883 GCA_035046665.1 Euphysa ruthae
GGATATCCTCTCAGGAGCAACATAAATAATGTGCTGTAGAAAGTGTTAGTGTAGTACTTCAAAAAAGTAGATTAAGGTAGTTTGGCAATTTTTCGAGAATGGATAACGATAACTGGATTAACAAATTGAGAGGATTAGATGTAAATAAGAGCCATTGGAAGGGTAGACCACAAATGACTTGGGAAGTGGTTGTTAAAAATAACATTGAGCAGAAAGGAATTGAAGTGCGTTGGTGTTGGATAGAGTTTTATGGAAGAGTGCCATAATAACCCTGTCTAACCAATGCTAGCATGGAATATGGATAATAAAATATGGATAATAAATGGATATAAAACTGTATAAGAAGAAGAAGAAAGAAAATATAATTTTAGATTTTCTTTAACCCTAAGATTACCATTCTAAAATACACCACTAAAAACTCTACTGTTCAAATACATACTAATATGATTTTAAACTACCATTATTTTATTCGGTTTCTTTAGATCTGATCGATAATTCCATTTTATTTACTTTCTTAGGAGACATTTTATTGAAACCTATTGTTGCCAGTGGTGGTAAAGACATTTCTCATTGGTTTGATAAAAAGAGTAAAGAAGTAATTTTTGTCTTCTTTTGTTATTTGTTATATTAATTTATTTATTATATGTCTACTTTGGTTCATCAATCTAAAAAAGGTTTAAAATGCCAAAAGACAGAAACAGGTTGTCTTCTAAAACATAGCCATAAAATAGATGTTTCACCTAATACATTTTTGATTAATATCTGGCTATTATAATGGTTGAGTTATCCAATCTGAATGTTGATATATTAGAAATAGGAAGTTAGAAAAATACATTTTTCAACTGCTTAGTTGTATTTTACTCACAGAATTTTGTTATGTATTTTTTCTCTAGTATTTCTCTTTTTCATAGAAGAGATCTCAAAAAAATAGAATATAATATAGTTAGACAATGAAATACTAAGTTTTATCCGTACTTAAAATTTCATTCCTCTTGACAATTTTTGATGAAATAATAAGAAAGCCGCATAAATATAAAAAAAGTTTCCTGTTATAAACAATTATCAAGTGAAAGTATAAAAGACTTATTTACAGAATAAAACACTCCCTCTGGCATACCGCCCTGCTGCACCCTTACCTCTATATACAATAAAAATAAAACAAAATATGATAAAATTGTAACAATATACAGACAGAGTGGCTTAATGCCCTCCCACAACATTCTTGGAATTGCACACTAATGTCTTAAAATAAAAGTTTAAAATATATCATCAAAAAGAGGAGCACCAAAATGGCTCCTTGTCTTCACACGACATTCTTGTTGTTGAGTGCTAATGTTTAGCAATCAACAGTCAACAGAACCGACAAATTTAGCTGACTGCGACCTTTTTTAATACCAAAAACTAATTGGAAGAAAGTGATGCTGTGGTTGATCTTTGATTATTGAAATTTACACATTTTGTAGTTAGTGAATAAGGTTGCTGTTAAGAAATATCATTTTCTATAGCGCAACTCACTAAAAAAAAATGGCATAAAAAATTATTTTAAAACTTAGCATATCTATAGAAATATATTAATGCAATGGTTTTCAGTTTAGACTGCTGGACTTAAAAATTGCCAAATTATGTTCACACTGAAACGCAAGTCTGTGGCAAATTAAACTTGATTGTGGTTGTGAATAAACAATTTATTTTGTCTACAATTTACTTTTTTTCTTAGTAACTAGTTTACTAGTTTACTAAGTTTACTTCAATTTAACCTGATCATTAATTATGAACTACCAGTCCTGTTGAAACCACAAAAACTTCAACATAATCGCTGTTTTTTTATAGACTTTATATTTGAATGTACGATTTATACGGCTTTTTATGTACTATAGATTTTTTATTTCAGTTTATCTTTAAATAGGCTTTAAATACCTGGACTGTAAGCACATTTGTTTTGTTTTTAGATAAATTTCTTCCTAGTACTGCAGGCCTTATAAAAAGACAAGGGAAAAAATAAATTTAGATATATTTAATAATTTAAAAATTATACATGCTAACATTAAAGTGATGGAAATAAAAAAACAAGTGTTTAAAAAATGATTTATTTTGGTTTTGATATTGGGATTACGCCCAAACTTGGAGACCGTGATCAAAAACAGCCTAGATTAGCCCTTACCAGTTTTTTAATCTGAAATTTCATTAATGTTAAATAAATTTTCCATTCAAAACCTCTAAAAATCTTATGAATGTTAAGATTCTTTATTTTATTAAATAAACTATACAAAAAAAATATGATGCAATATTAATAGAATATTCATAAATAAATTAATTCAATAATTCAATATATATAATGTTCTCCCTTGTAAAATATGTAGTTTATTGCCAAATGAGGTTAAAAAATATCTTAAAAACATCTTGTTATTCAATACATGCCCTATGCTTTGAGGTCTAACCATTTCGTGCTTATATATGATATATTCAAAAGGGCATTGTTTATTTATATGTGATAATTTTACTGTTTTTTTAACACCCTTCATTTTCCCTTATCTTCTTATTTTCCATTGTACTTTAAGCTATAGATCTTTGCTTTTAATTCTATGAACTCTTCACATTGATTTCTCCATAACTCATCTCTAGATTTCCCCCAATACTTTTGTGTTAATGAATAGAGTTTGTGACTTTTAAAATTATTTCTGAAGACATCTTTATTTGTTATTATAATCATTGTGCAAACTGTGGGTTTAAATAGAATGATATAGACTGTATGTGTCAGTGAAATGAAGCATTCATCAGTTTCCTGAGTATGATATTTATAGTCATAATGCATGTCATACTTAAGTAATTTTGAGATTACTAACTTTGTAAATCAAACTGTGCTGGATTTATTTAGAATTGATGAAACATGCTTCATTCTGCTGCAATTAGATTTTAATTTACATGATAGTTGAGTGGCAAGTTTTTTTTTATATATTATTGTTTCTTTTTTTTTTCTATTTTTAATTCTTTACAGTCTTTCCTGTATTTTCAAATAGTTTGAAACGTCTTTTTGTTCTAACAATTGTTTTATTAAAATCTGTGTAATTTTTTAGTCATTTGGTTTGGCAAAGTATTTATTTATTTATGATTGTTTAAACAGAATAAAAACACGTGGGTTAAAATAAATAAACTGCTATCAACATGTGTCCTGCTTGTAACATTTAAAAACAAAAAGATTAAAATATTTAGTAAAATATTATTTGAAATAATTGCATACTGATTTCTTTAAACTACTGATATCTGATTTTGTGATCTCTGTTGGTAATGTGTGGTGAATAATGGGGTTATATACTTGGGTATGGAGGAGCTATAGGCTCTCGTGGTACCTCACAAATGAGCTTTCATCAAATCTGGGGTGTGTGGCCCTGGTGGGTTATTGAGGCTTATGCTTATGGAAAAGCTGTTGGCCTTCGTGGCACTTTCCTCACATGAATATATAGCCGGTAATTGTTAATTTACGCCCCATACTGTCCGCAGCTCCGAGACCTTGGTTGTTTTCATTTAGAGGTGCGTCAGGCCAGGTTATATCAAACGATGAAGATGAAGGAAGATAATAGATGCCAGTGATTGAAGGTGAATACCTTACAGATATGCCACAAAAATGCTTTGACATATAGTGTGGTATACACACCATCACCAGCAAAGGTCTTAATAGAATGCCACCAGTTCCATGTAGGCTATGTGTTTTATAAGTCGTGCGGTTCTCATCGCTTTGCTCAAAAATTGATAGATACTGGAAGCGTGTGCATAGAGACTTTGCTTGTGTGTTGTGTGAATTTGTTCAAAATTCATCAAAATTGGGATATATATACCCACCATGGATGAGGAGCAAACGATGGATGAATACATCAATCAACTATTTGCTGAGTCTAAAACCTTCATGGATGAATACATCGAGCAACTACTTGCTGAGTATGTGGCTCTCACGGATGTTGTTAAAAACATCCTTGTCTATATTCGTTATGAGCTTTGCCTGTTTCCTGAACAGCATGGCGAAGTAAGGCCAATGTTGGAATCAGAAAACGACAGCAAGTTCACAAATTTTTTTGTTCTCTATGTCATGAGCTACTTCTGAGCAGATAGTGGATTAATACCCAAGTGCCAGCAGATACTAGAACATTTCAACAAGAAGCTCACAAATACAGATTGCTTACGTGAGGACATGTTCGCCCTGGAGATGGCAGACCCTCAAGATGAACCTGATGAAGATCGAGAAGCTCTCTGGCTAGAAGCCGAATACCACAAAGCCACCCACTTTGTGAGTAGTGTTACACCCTATCGTTTTGGAAAGTGACTCAATAGGAAAGATATAAGGCCTCTTTGAATAATGAGCTCTTTGAAATACAGAGACATTTGGAAGTTGGCTCAGGTCGAGTCTAAAGTATGGGACAGCCAAGACGCCACAAAAGGAACAGCCGAACATCAATGTTTGGATATGCGAGCTGCTTGTCTAGAATACGAAGATTCTTCTATGTGAGGGTTTGGTCATGCGATGGACCTCTTGCACCAGTGTAGGCTCCCAACAAGCATGATATGTTGAGTGAACTTAGAGTGAACCCATTAGCGATATCTTCACTTGTGTAGTCCAGCTCTTTACTTGGGTGTTCGATCCAAACACCCACCCATATACCATCGGTGGGAGAGCACCTGCATGAAAACCAGTGCTGGATTACAACTCCAGAGCTCAAGGATATTCTCGACTCTGGGGATATGATAGAAGTCACTGAAGTTAAGGTTGTCTATAGCATTAGCACCAAACCAACCATCAAATTTCCACTCAGAGACATTACTGTTTGGTTCTTTGGGAAATGCGCTAGGCATAGTGACAATTCTAGCATTATTATTTGTGACCACAATGAAGCTGCTTACCTTTTCAAAGTTCTAGGAGGAACAGATCGTCTCTTGAACTTCGAGAAAGCCAACAACATCCACTACATCAAGTATAAGTATGGAAAAACATGGGCTCAATGGATTCATATACAAGCATTCATCCTCACATATGCCAATGTTAAACTCCGAAGGATGATGAGATGTTTCCCCCAATAAGATGTCCTACGGGCTTGCACGGATGCCATCTACATTAAGTCCCTTTTTATCGAGGTCAATGGCCTATTTGTTAAGGACTATTCTAGGTATGGTCAATGGCGACACATGCAACCTGGATATGAGTGGCGACCTTAGGCTGCAGCTTGGATGATTTAACCTGCTGGGCAACTTGAATTGCAATTAAGAGAGACCGCCTGCTTCCTGATGTCGCAGCGGCTACTATGAGGCATATATATTAGACTGGTCAGGGTGGAAGCGGTGAGACGGAGTGGGTCGTGAAGAACGACCTGGCCGAGTCGCTCCAAGATAACCCCTTGGCTTGAAATTCCATCAACTCAAATCATCCTTTGATACTTCTGCACCAACCTCATGAAGCCGATAGGGACACTATTTCCCTAGTTCATCGACTCAACAATCTTGCTGAGACCAGTCATCCGTGTTCATGTCAGCTACTACGGCAAGAAGGACCCAATCGCGGCTGTCACAGCCACTGTTTAGTTGTTGTGCCTGCACCCTGACCATTCGCTCAGCCAGAGGACGAATTAACGACTCGACGAAAGGCTGTGATCTGTGATGACCTGATTGTACTCGACAGACTCGGACTCCGTGCATAGACATAAGCTTAGTCACTACTCCCTTGAATTCTTCCCCGTTGTTGACCATCAACGTGCTTGGCCAAACAAGCGATTCGTTCTTGTATATGCTAGTAAATGCCATGGAACAAAGACAAAGAAAAAATTTACCATAATAAATCGAAGTTCTTATGATTAATTTTATATATCGCATTTGTTTAGATGAATTCTTGTTAAGAATGAAGTAAAAGAAGGTCTGTTATTAAGAGGAAGAAGATTGTCAAAATTCAGAAATCTATGTTTTCGCGTCAACAAAAATAAACATCTTTTTCATATAGAGCTTGACATAAAATTTACTACTTGACATAAAATTTATCAATGCAAGTGCATTTCAATCAAAAGTAGTGAAAATAATTACCAAATGCTTACCCTACTAAAGGATTGAAGATATTTAGCATATACAAATAAATTTTTTTTTAATACATTAAAGATGAAACAATTTGCTCGATATTTTAAGCCAAGTTGAAGCTTTGACGAGTTTGGAAGGCACGCAAGTGCAATCGAATGTCTCCCAGAGAGTAAATAATTACTTTCTAATAATAAATATATAATTAAGAAGCAATGATAGAAATTCGCTCAATATCACAAATTTATACCAAGCTGTTTGTTTGATAGAAACAAACCCAATGCTCGAGCTGCTTGGTTGTTGACATACCTCGTCCGTGAAGTCAGTCATAATACTATGATCCATGGCCACTTCTACAACTGATGAGTCCAAACCATTGCAAATAATTGTGACGGGATGGGCTGGTGCTTGTGGGAAGTGCCGGCAATTTACAATCACCCTCTATGAATGAGGCTCCAATTTGCTCCTTGTGATCCATTGGCTGTCATATCAAATGCATAAATTGCGGTGCCTCCCATATAGCTGGCGAAGTCAGTAAGATTGCCGTCGGTCGCACTGGTCTGACCGGCGACATCCAGGGTCGAAACATATTCTCAAGTAACAGAGCAGCATTTCACGTTTGTTCCATTAAAGACTGGCTCGTAAGCATTCTCAGGCACATCTCTTGAGTCGGCGGTCAGCTGTAGCCAATTCAGTCCATGTTTTGCAAAAAGTTTTAGGGGTTCTGTATTATGTCCTCTTCGAACATCGATGCATACAAAATGGGTACAATTACATGGCTAGGCGGAGGTCGGCTCCATATATCCTTCAGTTTAAACTGAGTCTTGCTCATCTTGTTGCTGATAGAAGAGGGTCTTTTCCATAAGATACAGAGCCTTCTCTTTCACCCTTTGCTCTATCATGATTTTTATGGCAGCGGGAATCAGTTCTACTCGATCCTGATAGCGGCTCCAGCTACCACTGTGGCCACAATCGACGTAAGCTCTGGCTTTGATCGAGTTAAGGACAGCCGCAGAGTCATATTGTTCAGTAGCAACTACTTCTGTTTTATCATCCCCAGAAACAACATTAACAGCTGCCTCTGTTACCATGAGTATTTGCTTTACCTTTAGTCTTGAAATGTGCAGGTGTGTCTGGATACCATCCTTCGAGCTGACCTGCACCACTCACCCCTGTTATTGTTCTTCAAAATCAGGGTGAGTAGCATTGCTTGGTAGGGGTACCGCTGCTAGTTGAGGTTGGACATTGCTTGCCCAAATCTATTGGTTATAGTAACCTTCCTAAACAAACCGTGTAAATGCAGATTGGTCAGCGCTAAATTATTGCCAACTATGATACTCCTTGCAGTGTACACAAGCTGAAATTTGACCTCAACATAGCTATTAGACAGATCGATAGAGTCTGGCTCGGCACCTGTTTCGAAACGAAGTTTTTTGTGTAATTTAGGTCACCCTTGGCTTCTAAGAGCTTGTGGTAAGTTCTAGTCACATCAGTCTGTTTTGGGAGCACCACCCACAAACGTTTGAGCCCGGGGAGATGTGTTTCGAGATGGCTCTTTTCATGAACAGCGTCCATTTCAGTGTTATGTATTCTGTAAAAAACATGCATGTCTAACAGAGATGTATGCTGACATACTCACAGAATCGTTGCTATGATCAGACTTGTTTCAATAGTCAAGTTATTGAGTTCCACACAGTTTACTTCACCAGTCCTTGAAATTACTCTTAAAAACACACTTAATTTTTCATGAAAGTTTTTCATTGTGTACTTTGTACTTTTGAGAAACATAACTAACAATAGCATTGGCACTATCCTCTTGGAAAAATTTCTTAGCTTGATTGCCATCATTCGATATGCCACTTTTATGATTTGCACCACTAAGCTGGTCTAAAACAAGCCCTATCTCATTTTTCAAAATATCTTTAACATTTTCTTTTTCGACACGAATTTGCTGACCAATGATTGTTTTTGTTTCTATCCAATATTGATATGATTGGTTGCATCGGTTAAGGATTTTGAGGAACTAAGATTGGGTATTGATAGGAATGAAGGATGCAGATGGAATGTTGGTCAGAAGCTGTAAAGGGCTTCTTAGTTAGTCTTTTTCGAACCTTGTAATCACTTTTTGATTTGAAAATTTCTCCACTGCCCTCTTCAAACAGTTTTTGGTTTTTGTTTTTTTTTTTGAGATAAATTGCAATTTCTCCTTTTTTTGTGATCCCAAAACCTCGAATTATTTCAGGATCTTTCCAATCTTTCTTCCTACTCTCGCATATGTTGCAGTCTGCACCTCCAAGCCCAGATAACCTTTTTTTTATACTTTTGAATCTTTCCTAGTAACGTGTATGGTATGAGTTGCACTGTAAACACCTCCAGTCTGGTCAGTAATTTCCATTAGGCTCTTCAACTGCTATCATGCCGAATTTAGCAGCTTTCAAAAGATAAACGGGCCTTGTATAACTGGCTTAGTTGGTTGTTTGATTTTTCAAAAGGACTTGTGAATTTTGCTCAACTTGTCAAGCAACCGAACTGTACTGGAAAAGATGATCAGATCCATCAGTCATTGATTTTGAGTTCCAGATAGTTTGGGAGCATGCACTATCACCACCATGTTTGTAAACAAAATGATTTCACTTACTTACTGCATTATCGATTTGAATCTTTTTTCCTCTAACACATGGATTAGAGATTTTGAGGTCATCTTCACTAAACTTATAATCCACAGATACTCCATGACCATCCAACAATACGTTAATGGCTGGTTGAAGGTTCTTTTTGGCTGCTAGAAGATCTTTAGTAATTGAAAAATTCACTCTTTTTTTGTTTCAGACTTCATTGTCTGCATTTGTACTTTTGTGAGTGACATGTCGTGCATCAATGTAACAGCTTCATTGCAGTCAAAAGTAGCATTTTCAGTTTCTCTTTGTTCAAAGAGAGAAAGAATTCTGCAAGCTTTTCGTTGTTAGTATAGTTGGTTCTATAAAACATATAACCAAGTAGTTGGTTTAAATCCACATCTGAACCAAGGTTTTCATTTTAATCTGCAATATGTTCTTGAAGCATTTTAAAAATAGTGTCTGTTCGGTTACACATCTTTTTTTCCTTAAATCAAGGAATGATTTTCTTCTCTTGTTAACTGGTTCTTGTTAACCAGTTCATCTAAAGGGGTATATTCCTCACTATCAATACAAATGTTCTTTATAGTTGAATTAGATAAAGCTCTACTGTGGCTGCTTTGCTGGGCTCTTTGTTATTTCTTTTTTTTTAAATGCTTTTACTTGGTTTGTGACATCATCTTTCAGCTTATCACATTCATTGATGTTCAAAACCTTTGCAATGACAACTAACATTACAGTTTATTCTGAGAACTAACTTTATAGTTTATTCTGAGAACTAACTTTATACACAGTTTCTGAAAACTAAATTTATGTGTAGTTTATTCTGATAACTAACAATACAGTTTATTCTGAGAACTAGCATTACAGTTCCCATGGTTACCAAACTTAAATAGAAAGTATAAGGTTTGACATCACTTCGTATTTATATTTAAGATTGTCGGATTTATTGAATTACATGCTAATCAAACTTGTAAAAAACAAAAATGCAGTTATTTACATAAATTAGTTTCAATATATTTCATCAAACGAACCTATGAACTAATAAATAATCATGTTACATGCGTTGCTTTTATTATTATTATTGTAACTAAATGTAAAACTCTTCTCACTCAAAGAAAAAAAATGAAAAGTAAATAATAAATAATAATAAAAAAAAATAAAAGTGCGAAAAATTTTTTGGAAGAGAACCTTGGGAATTTTTATTTTATTTTTTGTTCCTTTTGCCCCAAGAGGGTTTTTAACATTTTTGATTATGATGGAACATTAGCCAGACGTATTAAAATGCCATTTTAAATGAAAACAACCAAGGTCTCGGAGCTCCAGACAGTAGGGGGTGTAGATTAAGAATTATCAATTACATATCTACGCAAGGAAGGCACCACGACGGCCTATGGCATTTAGGAGGTGACACAAGAGACTACGGCTCTTCCATACCCAATTATATAACCCCATTTTCCCCCTCCCTGAATTATATATTTTAGCGTCCATAAACTGAAAAGACTTTCTTGCATATTCTAAATTTCAACTGCTGTTTCGTGTTCTAATTTTATGCAAAGAAAGTTTAAAGTAGTCATTAAAGTTCTCAGAGGTTTGTTTTAACAAGCATTTTTTAAACATGCATTTCTTTTCATGATGTTTTCAATTTCCTGAACATTTTGACTGATTATTTGAGTCACTTGGTTTTCAATTGACTCAAGCTTTGTCAGTTGTGTCTGCGTTAACTTCAGGTTCACCATGCTGCTGTACGTTAAAACAGGAACAACAATCGTAGAGCCAATTTTTAATGAAGCAATAGTTGTTAGATATGGTGTCATTTTATATATATATAACCTTGGGAATCATAAAATTTTCTGAGAGTTTGTTACCGTGTTCTACTATTTGAGATCTTTGTAATAAGTAGCCTGTAAACCGTAAGATGGTAATGAATTAACTTTTGTAATTTTCAGTACTATACATGTATAATATATAACTTTAAGTTTTGATAGCGAAATATATATACTTGCGTTTACTGTAAAGGCTTGAAGCAAGATTTGCACATTGTTTTGGCTTAGAGCCGACTTCTAGCATGTTTAACATTTCGTTAAATTTTGCACATTCATTCTGTTTTAAGTGAGCAGATATTCAGAGTGGGTATGGTATAAATATTTTGGATAGTCCATATCACAATGTTCTATAAAATCTTATATCATCTGAATTTAAATCTTTTAAATAATCCAACGGTAGTGGCTAGGACAGTGAAGCTCTGCAAAAGTTGTTACGATTGAAGTCGGTCGATAGGTTAAATCCAAAGTTAATTTGGGAAAACTTTGAAATATGGAATCTACCATATACTTAGGTAGTAGATGTATTTTAAATTTTCTCCCAGCGAGAACAACCATGTACGGAACTAACTCTGGTATTTAAAGAATCCCTTCTTTAGAACAATATTCCTAACGATATTAAACAGTGCAAGTCTTTGTCTTATTTTAAAATGGGACTATTCTGTATGTTCTTGCAGTATTAGTGATTAATTATTACTATTTTATATAGGTTTTTTAAAAATTAAGAAAGATTTTGTTGGTTTGGAGTAGTGTTGATATATTATTACGACTATGTATGCACCAGCGAAAATAAATCAATAAAATAAGTAAATCAAATGGACATGCTCTCTATTTTCATCATAGTCAGAAGGAGTTGCTAGATTTGCTTTTTGCCTAAAATTTTTACATTGGTTATTTTTAGTGCAGCCTGAAATTTCATCCAAGTAAAGGAAAAGAAGTGCGTTGGTTCTAGTTTAAAGAAATTTCTGCTAATATTTTTCGGAGAAAATATTTGCATCTATTAGCAAATATTAATTCTGATATGACCATAATTTCTTGATCTGATTAACTCAATTTGAGTTTGTGTATATTTTTTGGAAATATTTTTATTTGTCAAAATTTCTAAAAAGGCTTCTAGGGCGTAACTGTATTTCATCAATTTTTCAAGAAGCCAACTAGTTTATATAATGAAAATTAAAAACAACAAGATTTTATCTATAAATGCTACTGATTTTAATTTGTTGCCAATTATGATACATGTATATTTTTAAGCTGATAATCTTTTAAATGGTGAAAAGCGACTAATGTTTTCACATTATCTGTTATGATTTTTAACTGGAGATTGCAAATCGAATGTGCTACACCACAAAAGCTAACAGTCAAGTGGCAGTCAACGCATTTTTTTTTGTATATTTTTTTTGATGATTTAGATGGTTTTTGGCATACCTACCAAAATATAGTTTATTAAAATATGAGCTGTTCTAGTGATGTCAATATCATTTGTTGTTTGTTTTTCAAACGTACTCATAATTTTTTAGTTATAGTATTCAACTTAATCTACAAAATATTTGATGGCGTCTTTACCATAGTAAGTGTAAAGAGATTTTTAAATGTTTTTGGTGCTGAAAAAATCTAAATTGAAATCCACTAAGAATTTGATTTCAATCCAGATTTTGAGAGGTGATTATTTACTTTCATTTCTAAAGATATTTTTAAAGTTTGGTTTCAACACAAAGGAAACTTTTGCGAGAATCTAAAATTCTAAATTTTTGTGTTAAATACAAATTAATCTGCTAGATAGTTTTTACAACCCATTTTAATTTAGTTATTGGAGGCGAGAGTTATTTGTGTGTTTTATAGAGTCCACTCTTTGTCTCTTTTAATTCTGGAATATATTGTCACTACCACCACCCCCAGCATTTTTATGCTATCCAGCAGTAAGTCATTATCTATTTTCTTAACACCCATTAAATAACATTAAAATAAGGTAATTTGCTAAGAAATTGAAAGAAATTAAGAACATAGAAAATTTACTGAAGATGGAATATAGGAAAAAAGAAACTAGAGCTGATCAGTAAAATGTCTAATATTGAAACTTGTGATGATAATTTGCATATATTGGCAATGAGAGAATTTTTACTTAAGAAAAAAGCAGCCTAAAATGTTATAATCGAGATGGTGATGTAATTTAAATTATTCATTCAATTTCTAGCTATAAAGTTTATTGGTAAATAAAATTTATTATATTGTAAAAATTAAATAGATGCTATATCAGTTATTAACTCCAGTGAAATAATTAACTGATAATTATTATTTTATTCAATTAAGTCATATATGCTTTTAGGACAGATACAACAAAAAATGATGAGTTTCTTAAATGCAGTCAATTAAAAACAAAAGCTATGCGGTTTAAACTAACATTTATATAAAAAATAAATGTGAGAAAGAAAAGAGGACTTTTGAGAATGACTGATGAAAAATTTTCAGCTCTCAAAATTGGCAAATAGTGCTAAAAATTGTAAAGTTTCATCCGCTATAGTTACCTATTATTAGATTTGCAGCCGGTGGCAGAAGATATATTTAGTTAGACCCCAAGTCATTTCTACAGAATCCAATAATTAATTAAAAAGCATTAAATTTCTATAGACGCCAAAATCTATCCATTTATTTAATGTATTTGTTCTAAAAAAACAATTAATTGGTATAGGCATCTATTCAAGATGGCAGTGTGCAACAATAGCTAATATCAACATTTTGAACGATTCATTGCTCAGAATGCAAAGACATAAAATTTCTACTATCCCCGCTATTATTCATCCAATAAATTTACGTTTCAAAAATTTGATATCTTTACCAATAATGAAATCATTTGATGCATTGCTAATTAAAATAATGCCAATACTTTAGTAGCTTATATTGTCATTGCTCATATGTTCAAACAGCAGAATTTTAACAAAAATATTTGGCTTTGCTGGAGATTGGAGGCTGATAATGCCTTGATATATTTAATGAAATTCCATGAGATGTAGGCTGGTTTTATTTTCTTAATTTAATCAAACTTTTTTTTAACAGCGGTTCATAAACAGCCAAATGATGATATATGTGAAGTCTAACCCATGCTAGCATGAAAGTTGAATCAGACTGGACCGATGGAGTTCTTATATAACAATTGCAAGTCATTGATTTTAAGATCGCGCAAAGAGCTACTTGAAGTTAACTGTAGAAATTTCGAATGGCGATGAAAGTGAATCAAAACTGGAAACAAACTTGGCTTTTTCAATTGCTATCACTAGTTAATAGAAATATTCCCAATAAATTGCTATCACTAGTTAATAGAAATATTTCCAATAAATTGCTATCACTAGTTAATAGAAATATTTCCAATAAATTGCTATCACTAGTTAATAGAAATATTTCCAAT
>JAUZNK010067103.1:0-11984 GCA_035046665.1 Euphysa ruthae
ATATTGTTTAATGGCTCACAGTCATTCCAACCAACAAGTCAATATTTATACGTGAGACAAATATAAAATGTATTCAGTTTAGAGAATATGAAATTCTCCATTAAGAACAAAAAAACATGTAAGTTTACTTATTTTAATTAAAAATTGTGTAAAATGTATAATTTAATTTTTCTAAAATATATTAATAAAATTTTTTTTAAATCTAGTGTTTTAACAGTAAATAACATTCATTAGTAATTATACAAGTAAAACAATGAATAGTTTAAGATAAATATGTTTGAAATCTATTTCATCGTCAGTTGAATTTACAAAAGTTCAGTGTTTTTTACTGATTTATCCCCAGAATTGTTCATCATATTGGTTGCAAAACTAATATTATTGGTCGAGTAAAGGGGTTTCTTTTTAGGTGTCCCCCAATCTTTGTTGCATAAAGGTACTGAGGGCATAGCTGCTGGATCTATCACTGTTTAATTCAGACAATATACAAATGTGTAAACATATTAGATGTCAGAAGGAATTGCAATGTAAAGTATTCTGATGTCACACACCGGAGTAAAACAAATATATGTCAAGGATTTCACATAGAGTGTTACAGAAGATTTAAAGAGTTGTCAAAATCTCAACACACTATACTAATAATAAATGATTACAAAATAATACACTCCAACCCTCGTCTCACTCAAACAGTTACAAGAACAGGGATACATACTGATTTTTGCATTTTTTGTAGTTGCTTCTGAAAAAAGTCTAAAGGTGTAGAACAAAGATTGCTTTCTGTTGAAACCACTACATTCAAAAGCAAAGTTAGACAGTATGCACATTTGAAAATTGACAACGAGCTGCTCAGTAAAATATATGAAGGGGATTTTTTAGCAAAAGAAGTTATGTATCATGATTGTTACCAGTGGAATTACCAAAAAGAGGCTAACACTATACCATTAGGAATTAGAAATAAGAGTAATAAAAAATCTGACAAATCTACTACAGAGGATTTTACTACTAATAATTGCTGAAAAAGTATTTATACAGATTCAACTAATCTAAATAATACTCCAATGTGGACATGTTGGAATTCTAATGTTTCTTCTCCAGATAAACTTTTACACAAAATAGGGTATCTTCCTCAAATTAATTTGTCCCTGACATCCAATGCTGTTGTGATAGAAACTTTAAAGCGCTCATTGCATATGGCAGAAGAAACTGGCAAACACAAGATAGTGGTAACATATATATCAATAACAAAGATGCAAATACAATCTGAAGAAACTCCTCTCTTTGATAAAGTATTTGTGGCACTAGGTTCTTTCCATATCGTGCTTGCTCTTTTATCTGCGAATCTGGATGGCCTCGTAAATGGATTTTTAAAAGGAAAGAAGTATAAAAGCAGCAAGAAAATGCACGAGCTCAACCCTCACAATTCACCATGGCAATTGGCAGTTGTCAACGTGATTGCCAGGGTAATTATTAGTAGTGTCGGCAAAAAAATAGCCAATGCAGTTTTTTGTCAGCCTTTTTTTCTTTTATTATTTTAAAAAATTTTATATTCAATGTTTTGACAAGCAAGCGAACCATTTTAACTCTACAAATTGCCAAAATTTTCCGAATTTTTTTTTCCAATGCTTTGAAACTTCCACAGCAGCCAAACCATTTCTAAATTTGCGGAACCAAAACAAAATTTTATGGAGAATTCAATAAAATTGGTCGTCAGTCAATTAGAAGTCATTTACCGGTCGAAAATCGCCTTTGGTGTAAAAGAGCATGATATTTTAGACTGTGATATTTTTATTACATCGAAATCCTGATCTTGTCCGGTGAAGGCACACATAGGGTTCAGAAAAAAAAGAACTAAACTGATTTTAAAAACTATTTTTACCGAGGCGATATGCATATGCCTCTGCAATCTTTCGATGAGGCACTTTTCCTTAATTGTGAGGACTGCGAGCTATTCTTGCCTATTATTCTGTGGGCTATTCTACGAACTAATCTTGCCTTGGAAGTATTACATTTTGAATCTTTTCTGTGTACTAAAGAAAACACAATTAAAATTTGTAACTTGATATGAAAGGAAGTTAATGGTGTTGTCCAATTAGAATTTATTGAACACTCCAAAGAAATGGAAGCTGTGTATCAAGATTATAGCGAATATTGTAAAGAAAATCAAATGGCCAAACATGGCGCACTGCAAAATTTGGGTTTAATTATATAAAGATGATACATCTTTACCATGAATATTGTAGAAGTATACGGGTTTTTGACTATAATAAGATACATTAAATGCTTACCAAAAATTTCAAATTATTTTTTCGCATTGAATCATCCTTATTATGCAAGTACCATGATAACCTGCTAAAGTTGCAGGAGACACACCGAGAAATCTATGAAGGAAGATTTTATGAAAGGATACTTCTTTATAAAACGGATGAGAAAACCATTTTCAGGAAATCCTATAGACATTACATTAGAGCAAACCATAAATACAGATGCAAAGATCTAAATATGAGTAAGAAAGATGATGTAACAGCAAGTTTGAAGATGAACGTAATATGAACGTAATTATTTTGGAAAACAAAGCATTCACAGCAATTAGGAGATCAAACGTCCATCGAACATCAAAAGAAACAGGGTAATAAAAACTAAAAAGTACAGACGGGATACATGGTTCGAGATTTATTTTATAGTCATTTATGTATTTCCCTTGAAAGAAATACTGATATGACAGAAGTTCTATAATTTCTTCTTACCCCGATCCCATTATCCATTTGGAATCATGCAAAAACACAAATTCATCTCTATTGAAATATCTTGAATCCGAGTTGTTTCCACACAGCCAAGTCTTATAAATACAACAATCATCATTGATGCAGCATTCTTTTTACACCTTCAAAATAATTCAACTCTTCCTGCTACATTTGGTGAAGTATCTAAATACCTTCTGAAGAAGCTGTTAAGCTCAGGTGGGGATACAATTAATTTTGTAAGTGATAAATGGATGATATCACCATCTTTTAAAGATTGTGAATCAGGAACAAGAGAAGCTGTTATTGTAGCATACCAAATAACTGGCCTCTCACAAAAGAGATCAAGTAACTGGATGTCTGCTTTGAGGAACAACAGTTGTATTTGAGAAAATTATTTCTTAGTGTGATGAAAATAATACGTATCAATTTAGACTTTACTATGTTACATAATCTATGTAAATCTAACCCTGGATTTTTATGTTAGATTTTATGTTTTTGTAATACTTAATACTATCTACTGACAAAGTTTAAGTTATGGTTTTTTATGGTTGGATTTTCCCCCTTTTCACTCATTTTTTGAGGGATCTGACCTTGGTTTACCTTTTTTGACTCTGTCACACGTCATTCATTTGTAAATATCATTATTAAGTTGAGATGGTGAAAACTTTTGGTGAAAATTTGTTGAAAACATTCATCACAAGCTCAACTATTTACTTTTCTGTTTGCTTATTAAGTTTTTAATTTTTTTTCTTTGAGAAAATTTCAAATATTTCTCGTTATTGCAAAGTTAAATCCGTTCAAGTCTCCAAATTGTTTTCCATAAAATCAAGTCAGTGCAGAATTTCCTAAATTTAGCGTTGGTGTAAATAAGTCATTAAAAAAATTAATTAATTTATGTCAGGGTTGAGGTTCTGGGTTTATTATCCAAAGTTCATTATCATTTTAATTTTGTGGATTTAGTAACTATCTTTTAGTAACTAAATCTTGTATTTTTCCTTTCTTTGCAGTTATTTGTAACATTAACATTATTTTTTTAATCATCAGATTGATAAGTTGATGGAACACTTAAAAGTTTCAATGCTTGATTCTTTTACACCATTTGAAGCTGTTAATCGTACATTAAAGCAACCATTGCCACCTGCATCTTTCCAGCGCTTTCTTCGTTCACGTCAAAATATACCTGGCACTGTCCTTACTGATCACGAAAAAGAGTATTCTAACAAGTATGTCATAAAGTCTGTCTGGAAGTTTTTATTTTAACCTGCAAATTTGCCTGTAAAGTCATGAAAGGCTATATAGTTGCTCTCTAAGTTTTTCTGTAGCACACTTAAATTTTTTGAACAGTGTGTTTGATGAAAAGCTGCTATTTTTTCTTCTGCTCTTTATGATCCTCATACTGAAAGTTCTAATTTGATCCCTTTTACAGTTTTAATATTTTTATTGCTACTTTTTTAAATAAAGTTATTTTTGTAATGTGATAAATTTATTTGTAGTGTGGGTCAGTTTGTCAAAAACTGAAACCTTGTCAGGGTGTCAGGAAAAAAGTCTTCATAGAAGCTTTTTTTAAATGAAAATTTATCTTGAATCCTAAAATCGTTGTCGGAAATTTTTTTGACAATTCCAACAATGACATCAAATGTTATTTGGTGAAAAAAGGTGTTTTTCACTTTCTAATAATTGAAATTTTAAATATTGTAAACCTGCCATAAAATTTTCTATTCAAGCAATTAAGTACATGTTTTATTGTTTGAAGTTTGATAAACATCATTTTAACGATATGGTGATGTCAAATCCTTAATTTTCTATGCATGGTCACTTTAATCTATCATTAACTCTTAATTCAAATTGGATGGCTTACAATGACATCAATATACCATTTTCCTAAATATGTCTTGGGTGGAGAGCCAGAATAGAATTTAGATATGGTTCATTGACTTCACTTAATAACATTTAAATGCTATTAACTGGAATGATATTTTTAAAATGAAAGCTTCATTTCTATAAATAAAAATATTTTTGTGTGAAGTATGGAGAAATTATCACACATTTCAAACTGGAGAGAGGTTCCTTTAAATTTAAAACTATGTATCGTTTGCCAACATAACAATCCTGACAAATCCATTGTAAAATCTTTGACAACTGGAACCTATTGCAAGATTATTTACAGAAATCTCAAAAGAGTGAAAGCTATTATGTAACGCTAAACGCAAAGATTTTGAAGCAAATAATTTCAAATGAGAAATTTATATTTCATCGTAATTTTACCCGGACTTATCTAAAATTTACAATGCATAAAACTCATCAATGGAGGTGAAAATCCTATAAGCTGTGAAAGTCACCTCACATGGTCAGGAGTTGATAGTTTTGAAAGCAATAAATGTTTCTATTGAAGAAGAGAACAAATTTTCTATCCATCAGATGTCGACTTTCGACACAAATTTAAAATTAGAAAGACTTTAGAAAATATGAAATGGCTACACTTAACTGTCCGTTACAATTCTGCTCTAGATGCAAGCGCAGTTGACCTTAAATATCATAAATATTGACTAAGTATGTACAAGATATATAAGATGCTAAATATACAACTCGTGTAATTTTTGAGAAGATGCTAAATATACAACTCGTGTAATTTTTGATAAGATGCTAAATATACAACTCGTGTAATTTTTGATAAGATGCTAAATACACAACTTGTGTAATTTTTGGGTTTCAACAAATGTTGGTTTCTCATCCTGAACCATGAAACTGCTAACAACTTTGGGAACTCATTCCTTATGAGAAAAATGCAACAATTTACTTTCTTTTAAAAGATATACATCAAGATTTCAATGCTGTTAAATATAACCATATAACGGAAGAAATGCTAATGGCAAAAGTCTGGGAGCTTGAGTGTTGTTAAAAATACATATCCGCACATATTAAAAATACCAGAAACTGAACAGTGTCTCCTAAATTTTGAATTAAATGAACAAATACCGATTGAAATTGATAATCAAGAAACAACCTCAGTACAAACATGGAGTGGATACTATTCACAGCCTTAAAAAAATGCCTCTAACCAACACATTATATTTCCCATTGATACCTGGTCCTGCTTCTAACTTAAGTGTAGTATTCACAGCACTAAATATAGCCAAAGTTGTTACGGATCATGCAAATAGCCAATCTAAGACATAACATTAGTTTTAAAATTTTACAATTGAGTGAAGAACTACGAAATTCACTAATCATTCGTCTGGGTGAATTACATACAGTTCATGCAGTTATACGAGCAATTGGTAGCTATTTATCAGTCTGGAATCAACGACAGTTTGGAGATTGCTGATCTGATCTGTCGTATTCTTCATTTAATAGCATTTTGAGCAATATACGCACTAATTGAGTTATAGATCAAAATGATGAATAGATAATTCGTTAGATTTCAATTTTTAATTTAGTTCATGATATGTAAAAACATATGGGACCTATCGCTCTAATGCAACTTCTTAATACGACCAAATGCAGATGTACAACAGCAATGAACTTGTGTAAAGAATGGACTATCGTGCAAACAATTCTGTTCATGCTTTGAACTATGTGAGAGCACAGATCCAGTTGAAAGGTTAAATGCATGACAGAGTTAAGAGACATAGTAATATAATTTATTCATTTTGAGGTAATCCACAAAATTTTATATTGAAATGAAAAAAATGAAAAAAAAATCAAAGCTCAGACGTACGTCATAGGAATGGTTGGATATAATTTATCAGATAGTTAAAGAGTTTTATTATAGACTACGTAATATTTAAACATAAATTGTTTGTTTTATCATGAGCATTTGAGAAACAACAGTTTTTGAAACATTGACCAAACGCAATATAGATCAATCAAAAATAGTTAATGCATCGTTTTTTTTATTCAGAATCCGCAGGTTGAGTGGAACGAAAGTTAAAAGGATCGATATTCAATTATGCAAGAAAGCTGACGATCACAACTGTGGCCGGATATGGTTTCAACTATTTAACACAATAATATATGTAGTATAATGTCTGCATGACGTTTTGTTATTGTTTCTGTGACAATTTCCATCACTTTTACAATATAAAATGAAGGAATCCTGTCATTTGACATTGTTTTTTTTTTGGAATCGTCGAAAAAATTTGTGACAGCGATTTTTGGATTCTGTATTAAATTTTAATTCAGAAATGTTTTTATGAACGCTTCCTTCATGACACCCTTATCTGGTTATAATTTGCATCATTGGTAAAAAAATGTGCGATTTCTATACTGTGATTATTATTATTATTATTTTTTTTTTTTTTTTTTTGATTTAGGTGGTATAATAGTCGTTTTGATGATCATGAAAGTGTTGGTCTGTATGTTAAGGCAATACAAAATATATCTTATATGAAGATACACGGTCCTTTAGTAAAAAAATTGAGCAATTTATCTGAAGCGGTAGCCAACTCACTATATTTGCTCGCGTCAGATGGTGTACCACCCAAACAGAAAATAGTTGTCCCAGCAAATCTAGTAAGAAATATTTTCAGGTTATTAAATGATTGAATATGCCCGTGAAAATAATTTTTTTGAAATAATTGAAAGGGCTGGGGTTAATTTAAGACGGATTATTTTAAATATGATAAAACTAATAAAAGATCATCAGTTAAATAATATTGATTTAAACATTTAACAATTTTGGCCGAATTTCATTAATTCAAGATGTATATCTTCATTGTGGTTTTTAAAATTCCTGAGATTATTTGAACCGTATGTTTACCAGTCCAAAAATGGAATTTTTGAGTCTTCTAAAGGAATTATTGTCCAAATTTGTCCAAATTTTGTTTAACATTGAAAGTATTATTTATGAAAGTTCAACTATATTGAAAATTTTGTTGGTTCTCCTGAAACCTTTATTACAAGATTGAAAATTCATTACAAAATATATGTATTTTGATTAAGCTCTATAAATTACAATTTAATTCTGCAAAAAGTTTTGGAACTCCTTATTCTGGCAAATTTTGTACTTTATTAAAAAATCACTCTTACATGTTTGTAACATTCAAAAATTGTTTTTAGTCCCCCGGCTTGCCAGATGGGGTCCAAATAATTTCACCTCTGTCCTACCATCCATCCGTAACACATTTTTCTCAGTAACTTTTCATTTTTTTTATAAAATTTTACATGAGAGGGGACCATAAATGATGAGTAATAACAGACCCGGATTTTTCAGAAAAATTCTGGTTTCAGGGTACTAGGCCGGAATGTGACCTAAAATTGACATTTTTTCAATTTTCTTGGAAATTGTTTTTAGTTTATAGCATAGTTTTCACTGAAATTTTGTATGATGATATTATAAATGATGAACATTGACAGAGCCGGATTTTTTGGGAAAATTCTTGTTTTGGGGAAATAAATGTAAGATGAATGTTTACAGTTTCTGAAAATTAGTTATGTTATGAGAAATTAATTAACAAGGTATGTTAATAATTTCTTTAAAAATGTAAACAAACACATTAAATTTTTATTTTGGATGTTTACAGTCATAATTAACCACATAATTACTTTATGTAAAACATAAATTTTTATAAAACATAACTACTTTTTTTAAAAACGCGGTTTAATGTATTGTTTACCTTATCTCAAATGTTTGTGTTTGTTTATTTTTTTATTCTTGGTAACTTTGTTTGTTTCTAAAATACATTGTAATTTTTTAACAAATAGCAGAGGGTCCAATAGCCTCTTAGCGTTTGTTTTGTAATGGCCTACCAGTGAAATAATCACCTAATGAGAACTGAAAACTTATAAGGTTGTTAGAATGCTGTTGATGGTGGTGATGTTTGTGGGAAGGAACTTATGGTGTGTTGAATCAAATAATTACCTTAATATTTCCTATTAACAATCAACTAGGGAAAAAAAATGTAGAGACCAATTTGGTCATATAGAATTTATTGTCATAAAATTATAATTAATTATTATTAATTCGTGAGAGTTATTCAACAATAACATTTCCAATTGTATTTAGAGGCTGGGACTTAAAAGTGTTAAAGTACTAGTTATTGTAACACGTGTGAAATATTGTTTTCTTTTCCCTAGACTGCAAATCTTTTATACTGCTTAGTATATTCTGCCAACTGCCCTGGTTTTAAAGAAGTTGTGAGTAGTAAATCAAACCCTCTGCCTAACCTGCCTATGTCTCGATATGTAAGCGTATTGCAGTTAGATAATCCTATCACACAAATCTTACACCGTCTGTTAAGTTATTACACAGGAGAATGGTTACCAGAAGCTGAATGTAAAAAAAGAAAAAGAACTTCAGTAAGTAAACTTCAGTAAATCCTTAACGAAAATTGAAACAGGTAAATTTTTTTGATAAGCGTTGTGTTTCCTCAAAAAGTAAATTGATTTGATTAGGGAAAAGATAGGAATAGATGGTATAAACTTAAAATGGAATTGATTGTATTCTAAAAATTAAAAAATTCATCACAATTCTGTAATGTACTGGAATTTAATTTTTAAAATTGTGGTCTCCATGTTTATTTACATCGCGCATAGTATTCTATCAACTTCAACATATTGGTGCAAAATGTGACATTAGAATAAATAGCTAAACATTTCAAGTTAATTTATTTTATTTATGTAGCTTCCAACTGCTCTCTCCTACTTCAAAGTGCCAGCCAGAGGTTTTCCCGTTTGTGTTCGATCCTCTGCGTACTTAACACAAGCTGTTTCGCCTGCATTTGAATTGCAAGACTATGATTCAGAAGAATATTCAACTTGGGCAGAAAGCATGTATGTTTTTGTTTTTAGTATCTTGTTTCTAAAGGTTTGTTTGTCTAAATAAGTATGTCATTTGTATCATATTTCAGGCAATTCAATACTCTAAATTAAAATCATTGGTTTAAATTTATTGCAATTCTGTGATGAATCACTCACAACCTGGAATCTAGATAAGGTGGTATAAACGTTAACTGCTATTTTGATAACACCTGGGAAATGGAGGAAATTACGTACTCTTTATCATAAATTAATAAACTTACTCATTTTTATAGTCTATAAATAATTCATAATGAATTAAAATTTTAATTTCATTGTTCTTATTTAAAAGGATTTTATATTTTGGCTTTTATTGGCTCCTGAGAGGGTTTTAAGGTGAATAAATGAATTTCACCTTTATTTAGGTGGAATTCTGATATTGGTATACAAATGTATTTAGTAGCAAGTCCTGTCTCCGAGGTAATCATTTATACTGGTACTTATCAAAGTCATGTGCGGTATAAGATTTGCCCTAGTATTATGGTTTTAAGTGTACTGATGATATTAACTGTTGATCAATGTTTAAAAAATTAAAGCAATTTTTTTTGCATTTTTATTTAGTATCTCATTTTTTTATGATTTTAATTGAAAATTTATATATATATATATATATTTAAAAAATATTTGTGTTTGTCAACTCAGGCATTAATAATTAAGAGATAAAACGCATGTTATGAGTTATAAAATTTATTTAGCAACGTTTCAGGAGTCATACTGCTCCTATCAGTTGTTTTTTTTATGAATACAAGAAGCATTGTTTTGTGCCTTCAAATTGATTTTGATTTCATTCCTGATTATAACACTATCTTAGATTCATTTTGCTAAAATGCTTGTGTACAATTAAATTATTAATTTTTGTCTGCCACCAAAAAATGCAAATGGGGTATTTATTTTGCTACATTAACTGCAGAGTGGGCATATGTTTGTTGTGTTTTGATTTGAAGCTGTTATTTATTATGTTTTATAAATACTATGTCCTATGAAATAAGCAGTACGTTATAGTAAAACCTTGTTTACACAATTTTTCTATCAAAGTTTGAAACTGTTATAAATAAAAATTTGATTAGAACATCCCAAAATAGAATAATGTACATCAAAGATCTAAAATTCCTAGGTAATAAAAAAAAATTTTTGTTTTGTAAAATGATAACTATCACTAATAATAACCAGCCTAAAACTTCAATCCCAAAACTTAAAAATTTACCGTTTTATTTTCAACATAAATATAGTCATTCTCTGGTCTTTTAGAATGATTTAGATTTTTCAATATGTTTAGCATGGTTTCCATTTTTTATTTTGAAAATTCAACGCTTTGTTTAAGGTTTAGAAATACATTTTCCATTTTTAAATTTTGATGTAAGCTGATGCTTCAGAAACTAACAGTTAAAATTTTTAGGTTGTTTTCCAAAGTTGCTGTAAATAACAAGATTTTTTTGACCAACTGAATTTAAGGAGGAGAAAAATTCTTTCTCTGCATGCAATTTACGCTTTCATTTTAGTGTTTGGTGTAAATTTCTTCCTGCACTATTGTTAAAGAATTCCAGAATATTGGCAGTAATTAGATTAGAGCTTCAACATGAGATCTGAATAGTCCTTACAAATGTCTATGAAAAATCATATTAGGGATAATATAAATTCAGAAGAACCTGTTCAACCTGTTCGCAAGTGAATACGTTTTAAAAGAACAAAAATGTAGTTTTTGAACCTTATGTCTAATTTATTTCCTAGTACACTAGATCATTCGATAACATGAATTGATGATAATCAATTACTCTGTTATGGGAAATCTTTTCATTGGTATTTTTCGAAATGTTGTCAATCATAGTTAATGTTTTGAATGTCGAACTAGTGGGGAATATGCTTCGCTGACTTTAACGGAGCTAAATTTAAAAATAAATGTTGTACAATTTTAATATTTATTTTAATATTTATTCATGCTCTTTTCAAGACGTGTGTTCCTGAGTTAATAATAAAGGTTTAAACAAAATCCTCAGAAAACCTTTGATTACTCAAGAGTGCTGGCATAAGTTTTAATTTCAAATTATAAAATATAACAGAATTTTGTAACGACGAGCGAAGATTTGGTTCTATGAAAATTTTGATAAGGATTTATAAATCGATTCTTTTAATGCAAAGGCCACTGACAGTACTCCTTATTCAAAGTTGATAATTTATTTCTGATATACTTATTTCTACTTTGTTAGTATGTACTTTCTGGTTTTTATGTTTCAATGGGCTTCAGCAGCTCGTATTTTGTGCACAAACTAAATTACATTATTTATCTAGAAATATTCTGACCACCTGTCAGTATTTGAGTTGAAGGCAGTGGGTAAGAAATTAGGTTTATAGCCAATTAGAAAGATAACTGTGCTGATATAGCCAATTAGAAAGATAACTGTGCTGATATAGCCAATTAGAAAGATAACTGTGCTGATATAGCCAATTAGAAAG
>JAUZNK010067114.1:0-14344 GCA_035046665.1 Euphysa ruthae
TGTGTGTGTGTGTGTGTGTGTGAGTAAATGATGATTAATGCAAATATTGACGAAATCTATAATTTTATTTTTTCTTCAACTTGTGATTTCTGTGCTGTTTTGTGCGTACTAAATATTGTTTTTAAAAAGATGTGCACAGGTTGAATACATACCAAATTCATTCATTTATATAAAAGTGGGGTATCTAAGGTTAAGGATTTTGTTCCCAAATTTTGCAAATAGGTATGGCAATATTTTATTTACAAAAATTTTACTTACTTCAAGCATTGTCTACATAATTTTATTTCAGCTAGTTTTCAGTTTTCGGGTAGGAGCTTTTTTAGGAAGAAAAAAGGTGAGTTATTTGGAAATGAGTTGAGTTATTAAGTTTTGGAACATCTTTGGTTGTAAATAATAAAAAAAGATGATTATAACGAAAATTATCAACAAAGGCGCATCAGTTTCGATACTTTCTTCATCGTTGATCACCATTATAAAAGATATTGCATGAATTGTTTTTTTTGAATCCGCAGGTTGAAGTTTCACATTCTAACCATCTGTTTCTTGATGAATTTCTACAGTTTCAAACCATTTGACTTATTTCACTGCATATATTGCCTTGAGCGGCTTAAATTTAGTAAAATTTCTAGAGATCATGGCATTGCCAATTTGTTAAGAGATGTCCCGACACCTTGCATTAAATAGCACTCATTATGTATTCCAAGCCAACAATCTACGTTTAATTGAAAATTGTGTAAAGTCAGTATTTTTTTTAAGTAAGTGTTAGTTCAATATCTATCGAACCGTTTGCCGAAAGAGTTAATAATTTCCATACTTTTCTTGATTTCTTAGCATCACTCTTGGAAGCAAACTTTAAAAATTTAAAAAGTTTAAGCGAAATTTTTCTGTTTTTTTCATACTAACAGTTTTGTTCCCAACAACATCTAGTGCTGCATAAAAAACCATATCTGCCCAATTTGATGATTTAAGGTAAAATTCTAAAGAATTCTTTTATCAATATCATTACTAAACTATTACATAAATAGCATGAAGATTATTATATTTTCCAGATGGGTGATCACAGCAGCTCATTGTCTTCCACAAGGGGATCGAGCAAACAGGGTCATTGTGCATGTAGGAAAACGTTCACCGGTACTAATGGGATCGAGGAGAAGCCATCTGAAACCTGAAAAATTTCGTGTACGAACAATCTTTATCCACCCCTTCTATAGCGGGAGTGGGTACGCTGGTAAGTAATGTTTATTTCTATTTCAGAGCGTACACCCATTCATTAATTTGATATATCTAATAATACTGAATTTAGATTTTCTTGGATATATTTTTTCTCGTAATAACTCGAAATGATTTTTTTTTTTTTCGCGTAATTCGAAAAACGAAAAAAAAAGTTTTTTTTAATCGACTCGGAACTGGTAACTTTCGAATAACAAAATCTCCGAGTTACATCCCCACAGACATCATGTTTCCAATCCAATTTAATTTAGTCGAATAAATTTTTTTAGAAACTCATGATATTCAATGACTCCAAATAACACCGCTATTCGTTTATAAAGAAGAAAAAAAATGCTCCAAATCAACCCACTGGTTGTTTAGAAAGAAGAAAAGATTAGGGCAAATTCTCATACTTAGGTCAAACCTGGTGGCAAAATGCTTTCTTTATATACCAAATTTTAATTTCATTCTTTTACTATTCATAAACATACATATTTTGTATTAACCCAATGAGAAAAAGTTGTTTCGTCATATACATATTTTGCATTAACCCAAAGAGAATAAGGTATCGAACATTTTTATTAAATTTTCCTTCAAACTAGGCTTATTATGAAATGAAATTTAACCCAGTACAGTTTTTAGGGTTGTAATTACCATCTCCAGACTAAAAAAAAAAACAAAAACATTGTAATCTAGTATGACGATGTGTTATTTATATTCATTAATAGAAGATAATACATAATTTACTTTAGGAGCAGATCTTGCGTTATTATACCTGCCTCGGGAATCTTCTTATCCAACCATTCGATTAGCAATGAACCCAGTTGACGATGTATGGTATAAAGACGGATCACCTTTGACAGTAGCTGGTTGGGGTTCTACTACACCTTCAGATAAACAGCAGATTTCAAAAGAATTGAGACACGCATCTGTGAAAGTAATTGAATTTAATGCTCAGGCATAACGTCTATTTTTTTCCCAAAACAGGAATGGTGGAAGAGAATTACATACTTAGAAAAATCTTTTTCGTCCACTGGTAGAGAAAACTTTCCCATATAAACAAGTTTTTACAGTTTCGTATTCTATTGAGTGAAATCTTGGGAAGTTATTGCCGAGAGAATTCCTGCACAGGAGTACTGAGGTCAAACTAGCATGGGTACATTTGAATTTATATCGATTATAGTAGAAAAATGACTGGCCTAAATTCCAACACATCGGATCATAATTTCGGCAGGATTAAGTGATTCTAATTTAATTTTCATCTACAAATTTACAGGTTTCTATTTGATAGTTTAAAATTCCTCAGAGGAAACCTCCATTTGGGTGGGTTGTGGCTTATCAGAACGGTTTGAAGCATGCCTTTTTTTGATGAACCTAATAAAAATTTAAAAAAGAAAAACTATCTATAAAAACGCTTATAAAAAAGCCTCTGAAAAGTTACAAATGTGTTCTTTACCTGGCAACTCTATACTATTTGGCGGTCTCTCTCTCTCTGTTTATTGCAGTTTCAATTAAGAATTACATCTTATGGAGATTTTGATCCCATATGGTAATTCCTATATGTCTAGTTGGTAGACACGGGAAAGATTTGAGCCACAGAGTAAAAGAGGTAGCTATGAACTAGAGAAGAGAAGCTTTGGACTATCAAGGATCTAAAGCCGTTCAAATAAGTAGATACAGTGCTGAAATATTTATATTGTTTAGGTCATTGAACGTGAAAAGTGCAATAGTCCTACATCCTTTAATGGGTCAGTTCTAGAAGATATGTTCTGTGCTGCAGGTATTGGAAAAGATGCATGTTATTCGGATAGTGGTGGACCGTTGATGGCTTACGACAAATGTAAAAAAGAATGGATTCTTGTTGGTGTGGTTTCATGGGGTAAAAGTTGCGCCCATACCAGCTTTCCAGGTAAAATAACCTCAATCTGTGTTTGGTTCTTTTAATAAATACTCAAATGTTACTCATTAACATATTGACAATCTCTCATATAATAGTGGATCCGTGGTGCAGTGGCCTAAGGAGCCAAACTACGGAAACCGTAGTGAAAAGGTATGTGGTTCGAGCCCACTTGATGACTGCGTTTACGGTGAAACCACCATCTAATTTCGTGCAACATATTATGGCATAATTTAGATGGTGTATGTATGTCCTCGTCCTGTGTCCCAAATTCGTAAAACATGTATCTATAAAAAAATAATAATAATAAGCTCTATTGATATGTTTAAAAATTGCGTATAGATGTGGTAAGAATTATGAGACATTTAAGAACAAGGCTAGGCTGAACTCCAAATTAACTTTGTTTTGTTTTTTTAGACAAGGATTTATAAACAAAAATGTTTTTTTCAAGATTTAAATTGGATTAAAAATAAATCACGCCTAAAAAATATGTTCAAAACACGATAAAGTATATATAAACAATGTGAAACAAAAACGTTTAAAAAACATTTTTAAAAAGATGAGTAGATTTTAAAGCCAATCTCCAGTTACAAAACGTCTGACTATACACATTGACAAAACTATTGTAAAACTAATTAGATATTTCTTTTTCTACCAGAAAAAAGTAGTTGAAAATTTTCTCGACAAAAGAATTAAGAAGGAGTTATTAAGTAACGGATAATAATAAATAATTTTCCATTATGAGAATTTTTACGTCGGTTTTAATACAAAGACACATTTAAGAAATTCTAAAAGGAAGAAACACACTTTTTCTTTAAAGATTATTTATATTTTATTTTGCACAGTCTATTAGCGATCAACAATTAAATTAATGAGCACGAAATCTTCAAGAATTAGTTGAAGTACTAAGGATGTAAATTACTATGAAATTATAATCGTATTTTAAATATGCGATTAATTCATAAATATTTGAGTTCAGTTAAATGGGTTGTTAATTATGGCTGGGTCAAACTTTCTTTTAGTGGTGGCCAATTGTTATTTAATTTTACGTGAAATCTCCTAAGCGGTTGTGGACCTTTTAAAACGTGGCCTAATCGGAAAATATTTCAGTAGGTGAGTTAAACCCTAGTTGAACACGTACTGTATTTGTAATTTATGACAAAATTTGGTAACTTTTTTGCTAACAGAATTTCCTATTTTTTGGATCGTTTCTCAGAATGTTTTGCACTGGTGTTAACTTTTTAATACTTTACGCCCTTGCAATACAAAAGCATTGTGTTTCAAAAAGAGAGTGTGACACAGTATAAAGAACTATTTTATTAAATCAAAAGCTGAAAATAAAATATTGCCTCCAATTAGAATCCATTTAATAAAAATTGTATCCGATAAAAAATTTCAACCAAATTTTTTTTTCAGTTTTTCCTAACTTTTTTCAAAAGCAATTAAAGAACTGATTGACAATGCAATTTAAAATTCACTCTGCCTCTGATTTCGTAATATTTCGAGAAGATCAAAAAATCTTCATTTCTAGAGCTCTAGAAGAAGCTGGTGCTAAAGAAATTGTAGATATAATAGAAGCTTTAGAATAAGGACCAAGAAAAATTCTAATCAAAGTGCACGCATGTTTGTTTTACAGGTGTTTATGTCAAAATTTCTAAATATTCTGACTGGGTATTTGATTACTTGTTACCTGGAAGGCACAAGCAATATTTCACTGACAATCGCTGCTGCTGCGCAGCGGAAACAACAAATAACGTAAGTTTAACCCAGTGATATCTATAAATAGATTTTCTCAGTCTAATTTAGTTATATATATATATATAAACAGCCTGAGCTTTTTACCTTCCAATCGAGGTACTAACAAAGTTGCATCTAATTAAGTTTCTTAACAAAACTCCTCCTTTTTTTTTCCTCATTCTTTTTTTTTTTTTTTTTTTTCCCTATTTCTTTTTATCAATATAACAGGACTTAGTATTGTGGATTTATCATATTATTACAACTCCTTGATTTTCAAATAAATCTATGGTCACAAATTTGTTGCCCATCGCTTAATAATTATAAATACATAATAAGTATAAACATAAATGCTATATATTCAGTCAAGAGTTCGATATTTCTGGGTATGACAATAACCAATGAACAAAGTTGCGAACATACATATGTAATAGTGTTAAAAATTGAAATCCATACGCCATAAAAAAACAAAAAATCTGTCTAAATGTTTTGTAAGTTTTATTTATTAAATATTCTATGACTTGTCTCAAGACAAAACGTTTAATAATAGATAAATGACAACTTTACCTATAATACTTAACCGCCCACCTGATATACCATCATAATGCCTAGAAAACACAAGAAAGACATTGCTGAACTATATTATGTCTTTCTGCATGTTTTTTTATATAAAATGATTTTTTTTACCTTAGATATTTGATCAGCTGTTTAAATCAACTTTCTATAAGAAAAAACATATGGATAATTCCGAGGTAAAAATCTTATTGCGTTATGAACCCTTTCTTTAAAGTATGATATAGTGTTATCACTCCTGTGAGATTTTTTAGCGATATGAGGGTTATGGCTCAAGCTGAAATTTTGCCAAAGTCAGCAGTTTTTCTAATGATGTTTGCTTAAACTTATTTATAATTATTTATAAAAGCTAAATTTAGCCGAGGTAAATATATTTGTTTATATTTGTTGGTCAATATTAAGAGAATTTGGAAGTGTCCCATTATGATTAAGACAATGGTTAAGAAAGGGTAAGAATATGATAAAATATATTAAATAATATAAATAAATATCTTATGTGAAAGTTACGCTGTTAATTGAATAAGAAGACAGATAGAATTAGACACAATTGATTGAATAGAACAACACATAAAAAACCTCTGTCATCTGCAAAACTCTGTCATCACTTACACAATCGTCATTCCACCCTAATTAAACAATGGAAACAAGAAAAATTTCTAAAAGTTTCTACAGTAAGATCAAGCACCTACCTTTGTCTTCTTCATCACCCAGCCCTAAAAAATAAAATAAAAGCACAACTGAAATATAGAAACTTCACTCTATATTATTTCCATCCACCGCATCAAAGGGCAATATTAGCATAAGATTCTTCCTCAATCAACTCCAAGTGCATACCTTAAATCATACTTCATCAGGCTGGTGAATGAACTGATAATAAAAATCATCATTTGAAAAAAAAGAAAGCATATAAAGCACTACTTTTCCATCACCATTTATCTTTGATGTCATGGTAGGCTTATAACTCTCTCCATTGCAACAAAGTATTCGTGGAAAATGTGTTTTTGAAACGCTGGTCTATGATCTTTGTTGTCATGGTAGGCTTATAACTCTCTCCATCGCAACAAATATTCTTGGAAAATGTGTATTTGAAACGCGGATCTATGATCTTTGTTGTCATTGTAGGCTCATAAATCTCTCCATCGCAAGAAAGTATTCGTGGAAAATGTGTTTTTGAAGCGCTGGTCTCTGATCTTTGTTGTCATGGTAGGCTTATAACTCTCTCCATCGCAACAAAATATTCGTAGAAAATGTGTATTTGAATTGCGGATCTATGATCTTTGTTGTCATTGTAGGCTTATAAATCTCTCAATCGCAACAAGGTATTCGTGGAAAATGTGTTTTTGAAGCGCTGGTTTATGGTCTTTGTTGTCATGGTAGGCTTATAACTCTCTCCATCGCAACAAAGTGTTCGTGGAAAATGTGTTTTTGAAACGCTGGTCTAAGATTTTTTTTTTTCAGCTAAACATTAAATTAGATTTTAGTTTTGTTCCTCAAAGCTTCTACTAACTTAAAATTTTAATACCGACTGGGAGAAAGACTAAACAATAAAATAATAAAAAAAAAAAAAAAAAATCAGGCGTAAGATAATACACTGTATTGCTAAAGAAATTTTACACATGTTAAATAATTATTCAAATCCAGGGCAGTAGCAACAGATTTTAGATTTTTGGGTGGAAGGTTGAAAATTTTATCAAATTAAAAAGCCTAAAATCTGGCGCTACCATGACGGGCGCTGAAAAAAGAACATAATGAAAAGGGAATTGCTGGAAAACGATATAAAAAAAAAACAAACTTGACATAACTTTAATAACACGCATATAATATACCCTAGAAAACTAAAAACCTCTTTAGAAATCCTTATGCTGTTTTTTTCTAAGTCAATTCCATCAGCACGGCTCTTCTAAACATGCAAGATCATCAGCTGATTAGTTATATCACCAGGCATGATAGGCATAAGTTTTTTGACAATATTTATTCTTACTTAAGTCTTTATTTATTATAAAAAGAAGAAACCTCTCCCAGTAAAAATTTCGCAGACAAATTTCTATAAATGATTCAAGTGTTTCTACGCGAACTGTTCATCTCGATGGAAAAATCCTTTGTTTTTTATGTTTGATTTTTTGTACTTTCTCTATTTATTTCTAAATTATTATTTCATTTTGGAGATTTTTCCTCACTAATTTACAAATTTCATGTTTTATAGAAAGAAAATATTTTACTAAATTTTTAACCGCTAAAGCACGACCAAAAATTTACCCTTATTTGTGTAGCTACATCAGAATTTTGACCAAACATTGTTGAAGTACCATCACAACACAGTCCATGAGAGTTTTCTAAATAAGGATTAATGCAAAAAACAATATTTTTTAAAACATGAATAATTTCACCATCTTTTGTCGATTTCAAAGAAGATTTTAGTAAAGTGTTAATGAGGAACTAAAGCATTTTCTAATCATCAGGAAAAAAAAAAAAACAAGTTGCTCTATGTCAGATAGCTACAGCTGTTTTACGAGACATTATTATGAAACATAACTAAAAACCATATAATTCTGGGTGATGTCACGAAATATTTGAGGGAAGAATGAATAAACAAATAGAAAAAATCAAATCTCATGTAATCTCAAATATTCGCTGTGTTATATATCAAAAATAACCTAAAGTTCCATACTTTTTCGAGCTGGATAACCAGTTAAATTATGTTTTAGTTACTTAGAATTATAATAAAATAATTATTTGTATTTCTAATAAAATTTTTAAAACACCAGGTTTTTTAAAATCAGTTATTGAATAAAATAACACCTGGTATTCTAAGACCAATAATTTTTTTTAACATTTGAAAAAATATAGGCGAAAAATCTTCAGGGGCAGTAGTAGCCTTTGCCCTCTTTCATGCCACGGCACAGCAATTAAAAATTTAAAGCTCCTATATTTAGATTATTGACAGCAACGCAAACGCAGGTTTACAGGTGCTTTTAACTTAAAATAGTGCTAGCTTTGATGTCTAATTAAAATTAAGAAAAACGAAAATGCATGGTCAAAGAAAAACGTGTTATTTCCTTTAAAGGCCTCTTAAGGTCTTAAGTGGTCTTAAGGTCACAAGTTTAGGAAATAATTATTTTTTTGAAAATGTTAATATAGGCAATAAATACAAGTTTAATCAGTGATATGCTAATAAAGGAAAATAAACTAATAAAAAAAAACACTTTTTACTGACAAAAAACCCATAATTACGGAAAATATACCTAAAATTCGAATAAAAGCATATATTTTAAAACATGATGTCACAAGTTTCTCATCAAGCGGTATTCTTAAACTTTGTACAATCACACTTAGCACAACGTTGGTTCATTTAAACCAAGAATTTTTTTTAAATGTTGTGTTAATAGGATTTTATGACGTTTTTAATTTCAATGTATATTTTCTAGTAAAAATTGTATTAGTAAAAATCAACGAATAAATCATAATTTATTTAATAAAATAACTTTTTTATATTAAAATTTCACTGGATAAATGAAACAATATGGTGGTATGAACATTTCCTGAAAATTCCAGTTTGTTATCTCAATTATTTCTTAAGATACAATGTTTTGAAAATAATTAATTGTGTGAAATTAGCAAACCGAGAAAAAAAAACTAATGAAAAGTCAAAAAGGCAAAAACAAAATCCTCCGTTGGCTGCTAAAAATCTTCTGAAAACGTATTTTCAATCAATCGCTTTTAGAACGGGAAACAGGAGAGATGTCTTGGCTTGAACATCAGTGTAAATATAATTCTGCTACAGCCAAATCATTTTTAGACATGGTGGTCGTGTTAAAATTATTTCAGAGTTAGCAATTTCGTATGCAAGCAAGAAGAAATCATTAGATTATTTCCTTGTTGTTCGACAATTTTGTTATTTTAGAGAGAAAAAGAAAGTCATGTAGACAACCTTTCACGAAATATGATGTCACATGGATCTCTAGATTATGTTCCATCAATATCTGGACCTCCACGCACAAGTTTTACAAAACATGCTGCAACTACAGACCATTTCGAGAATAGAGCATTAAAGGTAAAATATTTTTAATTTATTGATTTTTATTTTATAGAAAACCTGTGTTATTATTTGTGTAGTAGATTCTGTGAACGGCATGTTAAAAATTTTTCGTTCGTACTAAATTTACCAATGAATGATTAAATCGCATATTACATGCTACCTTATTTGGTAAAATGAGCCAGTACGAATTGACTAAATTTTTCCATGCTCGTTAACAAGCATCACATCATGATGGCACCAACAGTTTATACGGCTTTTGTCTGGAACTTAAGAAAGGCTTCTTAAGTTTTTAGGAACAAGTTATTTGACAATTTCAATGACAAAAATATTTATAATTCATGGTCTTTTCAATTTTTTTTCAAAGATTAAATGTATTTTAGGGTGAAAAAGGAGAAAAGGGAGAGAAAGGACAAAGAGGAAGGACGGTATAACATTTATTTTTTTGTTTTGAGCCACAGAACTACCGTCATATTAATGTCACTATTATTAACCAACTAAATATTGACAGTAAAAAAGAAATATTTCAATGAACTGATAGTTTAAAAAATGCTTTGATATTAATTTATAATATCCTTGGTATGTTTGCTTATGACTTATCACAAATCGTTTTACGAGATTTTTAAGAACAATAAAGATAAAAGATATAGAAAACATATGATCTCTTATTACAAAAAATTGAAATTAAATGTAAACAATAGGGTTTCGGGAAAATTCTTTATAAATCCTTGAAAATTCCTTTGCACGCACATCCATTTCTATACTTAAAAGGAAAATTTATGAAAAATGTACTTTATTCCCTTTCTTAACATTAGGGGAAAGCACAGAAAATTTTACAAAGATTCAAGTGACTAATGACTTTTAAATTTAAGCTTGAATGTAAGATAATAAGCGTCATTTTCCCAACAGTCGAGGACAATACAAAATATATTATTTTCTTACGTCATGATAAAATATCGTTTTTTGACGTTTGATCATTATAACATTTACGAATTGAGGAAAGAAATTGATGACAAACGTCGGCTATCGAAGAATATTCTATACGTATGTCAAAAACTTTTTTATCTTTTACACTTTAATAAGATAATGATATTGAACATAACCAACCAATGATAAAACAGATTCATTTTTTCCAGCAGTACAAATAAAAAAAGACGGCAAAATAAATTTTATTTTTTTTAATCGTCAATTAAGGAATGAAATTGAACACTTCGACTTGGATGTTAGCAAATATTAATGAAAAACGACAATACCTGACAGAAAAGAAAAATAAGAGTCCTATATCTCAGGAGACGAGTGAAGTTGTTAGGCAACTTCAATCGTTAAGAATAGGTTTTGCCCTAAATCCTAGGGTTTATTTTCACTTAATTTTGGGGTAAAGTGAATGACAATGGAATAAATTCCTTAAACTTTGGAATAACATTCAATTGGATGAAGATGACTTAGTTTTTCTTATCTCACTGATGTTAAGTGGTCTCACTGGTGTATTAAGGTAATCCCATCTCTTAGAAATGGCAGCTTGAATCCCTAAGTTTCTGTTACTGTTTACAAAGCCATCGTTGAATAAAAATCTACATGGCTTTATATTTTATATAATATTCTAATTTCAAAAGATTAGCATTTATTTCTAGCATTAAGGCAAATATTCGTGAAAAGCTAAAATTGGACAGCCTTATAAATTTTAATTTACTGCTTGATCTAGTGCCTTTTGGTGAGAAAAAATTCCTCAATTTGTATCTTAAATCAATGAGTGAAATTTTTAAACTAACCGCAAAATTTAAAGATTTTCACAGAATGGGCTCATTTATGTGTAATGTTATATATTTCATTATAGGGCTCAACTGGTATGCCTGGCTTGCCTGGACCGCCAGGAAAATTAGTAAGTTTTTAATGTAAAACTACCATACTATTAAATTATTTGGTCAATATATTTTGCATCTTTTATTTATTAAGTTCCACTAATAAAGTCCATAAGATTGGGGATCGATTTGGTATCAATAAAGTGTCATATTATATGCTGTAGCAAACAGTTTGTTCTTCGCAAATATTGTTATATAAATACGACAGATATCTTTACTTTAGTATTCTATTACTACATAGTAAAAAACTGAAATTGATAAATGAAAGAAATATATATATTTATATATACATACATTAAGCCATTATAAACATATGTCATATCATCAAGATATGTCATATCATCAAGGACTTACTTATAGAAAGATATATATTCATAAGTTGAGCAAATTTTCCAACTTATGATAATGTTAGCTTGGCCTTTGTAGATTTTTCACAAAAATTTAAACAAACTATTGATGGGTGCTATCCATGGAAACATTTAAAATAAAAATCAATTCTCAAGAGTGGTTTAACAATGAAGTTTCAGAAAAAATAGCTATAAGACATAAATTGTATAAACAATTTGAAAGGAAAAAAAAAACAGACGCAGATAAGGAACTATTTAGCAGAGCTAAAAATCATGCGCTTGGAACTATAGAAAAAAGAACATTTTTTAAAAATAAATTTAATGAAAGTATAGGAGACCTAAAAATCTTTGGAAAGTTTTGAAAGATATAAGTTACAAAATCAAAAAGCCCATCTTCACAAACCAATTTTTGTTTTAAACAAGGTAATAAGTTTGTTTCCGATCATCTTCAAATTGCTAATGCTTTAATAAGGTAATAAGTTTGTTTCCGATCGTCTTCAAATTGCTAATGCTTTTCAGAAATTTTTTGGAAATCTTTCAAGTCTACTTCCAAAAGCATCAAATGTTTATAATAGTTAAACAGCCCTGGATTGTTATGGCCAAATGGACATTTCGAAAAATTTGAATTTTCAAGGGTTGCTGAGGATGAGGTTAAAAACATAATTAATGATTTAGAACTAAATAAGTCACCAGGGTTTGATGAAATACCATCTATGTTCTTTAATGACGGAGGTCCTTCTATTTTGAGACCGCAAATAAAAAATCTTTTTATCAGGAACACCATATTTCTAGATGATTGAAAACGAGCTAAAATTGCTTCGTTATTTAAAAAAGGAAGTAAGACAGAACCAAAAAACAACAGGCCCATATTTTTATTGTTAATTGCTTCCAAGATTTTTGAAAAAGTTTTTGAAGGCCAGCTAAAGAATTCGTTGAAAAAGAGAACATTATATCTTAATTTCAATCTGGATTTAGAAAGGATTTTTCGACAGATGCATGTTAGTCATATCTTCATGACAGAATTTCAAAAGGCTTTGAAAAAGGATGTCACACTGGAATGACCTTATAGATCTCCAAAAAGCCTTTGTCACAATAGATCTCAATATTTTGCTTGAAAAACTGAAATCCATGCGTTTTTCGGAGAATTTAGTTTGCACTAGGTGTGCACTTTAGAGAAAAAACCAAATGTGTCCTTTTTCTAACAAAAATGAAAGCTAGAAAATCAGATCCCTAGAATAAGTAAGTATTTATTCTGCCACAAACAAACATACATTAGTTATGAAAATTACAAGACAACAGAAAAAATGAAATAAAAGAACACTAAGATAAAACAAATGTTGGCAAGGATAGGCACAAAAATTGTTTGTCACAACAGTATTTCCATTGTGGTCATGTTATACATACATCACACACAAAAGCAGATTCAGCCGAAGCATAGTAAAAAAACGAAGAAAAAAATCAAAAAACAACCGTTATTTTTTTTTCAGAATTATAGTCTATATTTATTAGGTCTGCGAACTAATCCAAAGATATAAAAAATTTTTCCTTTATTTTATGTTTAAAACCTTTACAGTTTGTGATTGAGTTAATTTCATTAGAAAGCTTGTTCCATATAAAGGGACCTTTTGATGATAGACAATTTTTTCCCATGGTAGATCTTCTCAAGGGTGTTTCTAGCCTTAGATGGCTCGAGTCTACTACAGAATTTAAATGAATGTGCAGCAAAACTTTGATTAACCCTCATATCAAAAGGCAGCTCATTTATGGCTCTATACTGCTCAGTACCAATATGGGCACGACTATATTTAAACAAAATCTTATGTATTTATTTTGTGCCCTTTTTAAACGGATTTTGAGTGATTCTTCGAGGTCTAAATACCAGGCAGAACGTGCATAGTCAAAGTGAGGTTGAATTAGAGCATTGCATAGGGCACGCTTTAAAACTGGTGATATAAAGGATTGTTTTCTATATAAGAATCTGTTTGAAATTATTTTCATTTAAAACGTAGCGATCCATTGTCTTTCCACAAAGGTTGTGATGTAATAAACATCCTAGGTATTTTACTAAGGTATGTTGTTTAATGTATGTGCCTCTATAAACTATATTCTATAAGCTATATTCCCAACTTTGTGAGTGGTTTGTCGATAACAAACTAAGTGTGCACTTTGGAGAATAAAAAACCGTGTATCCTCTTTTCATCTAAAATGAAAGCTAAAAAAGCAGATCCCTTGAATAAAATTTATAGAGGCTTAAAAATTTCTTGTTTTTGTGTGTGATGTATAACGGGGTCACAATGGAAATATTGTTGTGATACACAATTTTGTGGCTATCCTTTCCACCATTTCTTTTTTTTTATCTTAATGTCTATTGTTGTTGTTATTATTTTGTTTTCTATTGTCTTGTAATTTTCATAACTTATGTTTATTTGTTTGTGGCAGAATAAATACTTTGTTACTAACTAATTGTAGATAAGCGCATGAATAATCCGGTTGTTGACGCACAGCGTAGTGTGTAAAAAAAAAAAAAATAAATAAATATACACATATATATATATATATGTACATATATGTACTTATAAATCTACATATACATACATATATATATATGTACATATATGTACTTATAAATCTACATATACATATATATATATATATATGTATATTAAATAACGTATATGAGTAAATTAGATGA
>JAUZNK010067125.1:0-14344 GCA_035046665.1 Euphysa ruthae
TGTTTTCCAAAATCCTACCCATAGTTCGAATTTGCCAGCAAAATTGTCCATAGGTCATAAATTTGTTCTCGTATGGGTCCAAATTCTCTAATGTAATTTCTTTTTTTCAAAATTTATGAAATGCATGACGTTTGGTCAAAGTATTTCGAATATCATTCCCTAACTAAATAGACTAAGACTAAATTTAAAACAAAAAACTTCGAAAGTTCAAACCTTTTTGCGTAACAAAACTTCACCACCTCTTCCAAAGCTCTCAAATGTTCACATGAGTGTCAATCTGTAAACTTCTAAAGTATTAACAAATCAAAAATGAACAGTAACGCAACAGTTATCACCCGTGAAAATCCATAAAATTTTCTTCATAATAATTGTAACATCGTCACAACTTCTCATAAGCGAAGTTGACGTGTTTGCAATGTTTAAACTGTAAGTCATAATATAACTTTAAAAAATCAGTAAGTAAAAACTAACAAACGCATTTTTTTCATATTTTGACGTCATAAACAATATTTCATGGTTATTATAGTAAAACAAAATTCGAAAGTAAGAAGTATCAGATTATAATTGCTATTTTATCTCTTAATTTAATAATTACTTGACTCGCTTACCTTAATTTATAAGCCTAGGAAATAAATCTTTTTTTCAATATCAGATATATGATAAATCGGCATTTATTTAAACTATTTAATTGCTTCGAACTAGGATTTAGGTAATAACTGAAATAAAGAAAAGATAATTTAACTCGATGTGTATTTGTTTAAATTTCTAGTCCCAGGTACAAAATAAAAAAAAAATCAAATTTATGACAACATTTTTTAAGTAACTCGAGCTTTCCACAATTCAGTACGTTATTAGAAAAAAATGAGCAAATATTTATGTAATTAACATTGAATCTGTTTTGTGTATGCTACATCAAGATAAGAACAATATTGACCATGATTAATAATCTTTGAATGTGTGGTAATATGTTTGTTCCTCGTATTGGGTTTCACGGACTTGCTGGCACCACATTTAACGTTTTCTATTTTTACTTTTTTTTCATTATTTTTTCATTTTTTTCAAAAAACAAAAAAAAAAAATACTTATTTAAATTTTATATGACACTTTGAAAAGATTTTTCAGAAAATTACATTATACTCTGAAAAGATTTTTCAGAAAATCAGTAAAAGGCTTAAAAAGTCAGCAATTTTTTATCAGATATTTGCTTTCCTTTTTCAAAGAAGTGAAAAAATTTCCAAACTTCTGATCAACATAAATTTATAATAACAAAATAATTATAAAATTTCCATTGAATTTAATTATTTTGATTGTCATTTTCGCAATTAATTTTTCAGAAATAATTAGGTTTGACTACCTACGATTTTCTTCTGACTTCCCTGGTCAGACTTGAATTAAAATTAAAATCTATTTAAAAACCTTTGTGATCATTAAAAAAACTGAATTCAACTATTTCTTCCAGAAATTTAAAGAGATTTACAAACAAAATAAGTTTAGAAAGATGGAATTTCTGATTTTTTTTATTGTAATATGCATAAGTTTTCATATATCTCCTTCTTGGATTTAGCCATGAAAATTTTCTTGCACCACTGCAAACCGCGTGCTCTTAGTCCAAGTAATATTATTGCTACTCTTGGGTCCTACTAGTATTTGAATGGAAGGAAAAGAATTGTTTACGTATATAAGTTTGTGTAATATTGAATCAAAAAACTGAAATTGTTAAGGCTCTCAAACGATCATTTGATTGACATATGTAACTAATTGCAAAGTATTACACAAATATTATCAATTGATGAAAGTTTTGAAAACTTTATTTCAAGAGTACATCGATTTAAACTGATTTCATGCCAATGCTGAGATTAAAAATATAAAGCAGCTTATGGCAGTCTTTCCATGTTTCCATTTCTTTCTTTTTTTTTAGAAAACCACAGATAGAAAAACACAGTTTTTACTGCAATACTTTTAATACTAAAGGTAACAAGACATTTTTATCAACATAAACAAATAATTAACAATATGATTTAAACTAATTGGGCCTGTCAACCTTAAACGGGAATTTTAAAGAAAAATCCAGCCCTGTCACAATTCATCATTTGATTGAAAAAATTCCAATTTTAGGCCACATTCGGGCCTATTACCCTGAAGCGAAAGTTTTTCCGAAAAATCTGGCTCTGTCACTACTCATCATTTATAGTCCCCTATCATGGAAAATTTAAAGAAAAGCTCTCCGATAAGATATGGAGAAATATATGGAGGGGGAATGTTACGTGATCTTTTAAAAAAAAATTAGTTATTTTAAAACACCAAAAAACTTTAAATGAAATAAAAAAAAGTGTTTTTTTGGCTCTTTATTTATTTGTAACAACCATGTTTATCATTTAAACAAAATCGAGATGTTTTTATTAAAAGTATTCTCAACATAATATGCTAAGTTTCTTGTTATGGTCTATGTTTACCATGCATTAGTTTTTTACTATATGCTTCACAAAAACGGTTTACAGTAAATACATTTCTCTACTTTAATGTTATTAGCCTATTTAAAAATTTTTTCAAATCACCATATTAATTGTAGATACATGCGATTGATTTGATAAGAATGTAATGAAAATAAGCTACAGCATAGCTAGGAAACAGTACCCTGAAACGAGAATTTTGCCGAAAAATCCGGCTCTGTCACTACTCACCATTTATGGTCCCCAATAAGCACGCTAAATCCAAAAAAAAAATCACGAAGGGTTACTGAGAAAATTGTGTTACGGACTAGACGGACTGACAGACAGAAAAACAGACAGACAAACATGCAGACAGACAGACAGACAGACAGGCGGACGGACGGAGAGACGGATGGAAGGAAGGATTGACAGACGGAAGGACAGAGGTGAATTTATATGATACCATCCGGCAAACTGGGGCTTCAAAAAGAGTGAAATATATATACAGAAGCACTAAAAATGACAGACTATGCAAAAATATAACAAAAATGAATTATTTACAATTTCAGGATTGACACAAAAAATCGATAGTCAGGTTTCCTTTGAAAAAAGCTTTGTTTTTAAATATTTATTAATCAATAAGCTAAAAAGAGCCTGAGAGAAAAGTTTGTTTGATCGGAGGTAATCAGGGTCATTCATAAGACCAATAGTTAAGTTATTCCATTTTGAAATATAATGATATGTTATAGAGTTAGGACAGTATGTAACAGTTCTTTTAAATGGTATAGTTAGCTTATTATTTGCATTAAACCTTATGTTGTAACAACACTCCTTTCTTGCGGATAAGTAGTCATCAAAAAGAGTGGGGAGTCTGGAATTTCCCTGCACTTGTTACCTAGAGTAACAACCATATCATAAGTGAGAGTCAAAAATAGCATGATGGATAATTAAGAGTGTTTCAAAATTGACATAATGTCTTCTAATTCTGGCTAGCATACCATTGAACTTGCTTTGTTCTATGGCAAGATCTTGCATGCGTGGTATAAGAAGTAAACACTCGTCAAATTTAATAACAAGATACTTCATTGATTTAACTAGGAAAATATTTATTCGCATGTGTTGATAAAATTGTTTTATCTTAATATCGCAAGATTATAAAATTATTTTATATCAATGTTTGTTATGCAAGCTGTTGAAATTATCAGAATATAAAAAATGTTCTCACCTAAAACTCTATAGACTTTGGAGAATTGTGGTGACACTATAGCTGCTATTTATATAATAAATAACACAATCAGGTCAAGATTTAAATACGATATGGCATAGACAATACCATCCTGATAACGCACTGATAACCTAAATAAGCTTTTTTATGACTTAACAGTTGGTGCAATCTTTTAAAATGGTTTTTTTCTTGACTTGTATCTAGATATATTTCTATCATTCTGTGACATTATCCAATCGTTCTAAAAAATTTCCTGTGTTCTCTAAATAAATCACAGGGAAAGGTATGCAACTAAATCTCATTTGAATTCTTCAAAAGATTTACATAAGTAAACAAAGCTATCGAAATAAAGGATCGAATTTTATAAAAATCATTCGAGGGAACTTCATGGAAATTTATTTAGTTGGACTAATATCAAATCTTACTGAAAACAAATTAATCAAGCTTCTTTCTGTTTTTATCGAGTAATTGTAATAAATAATTGTAATAATGTATTTTTTTAAATAAAAAATAAAGCTCTTTATGAATTGATTTTACAAATTATTTCAATTCTATAATTTTTTTCCCAATTAAGGGAAATAAATATTTAAGCCGAATCTCTTAAAATTTAATCTTTTTTTTTTAAGTATAAATATTAAGATATTAAATATTTAGATATTCATTGTCGGCAATGCAAAAGGATTTTTTTAATATGGACTAGAAATTGGTCAAATTTGGTCTTTCTTTACCCTACTAATCTCAAAAACTATGAAGCGCCCATAGCAACGGCGTGGCTAGTTTGCTTTTAAGTTTACAGTTTTTAGAAATCGTAGAGCGAGGTCAAGATTAATAGATTTTGCTTCTTGAAAGGTGTAAAACAGGATTTGTTATACTGACTATGTTTTATTTAATGTCGCTAATCTTTATTCTGATTTTGTTTTATTAGCTTTTCATAATAATAAATCATATACCAAAATGAAATACAGATCAAGTATAACGACATGCGAAAAAAAGGAAAATAGTACGCCGGCGTCTATATGATACAAGCTCTACATCTATTTTCAAGTAGGACATCATTTAGTTCATTAAACATAACTGCTGGAACATCTAACAATTTAAGTATTCTTCAAGATCCATCTTCAAACAACACAGCTGCCTCCATCTCTCTCTCCGTTGGTCCGCAAACACTGAGTAGTACCAGAACGTCTACTTATTCCTTCTTGATGACTCTTAATTGCGTCGAACAACAAACTACACCTAAAAATACTTCTGGGGCAGCACCTGAAAAATTTTATAGGACTATGAAATATATGAGTGAGGAAAAAATATTTAACAACCAACAGTTATGTCACCTCAGACTAGAGGTAATGACATGTTGTTCATCAGCAAAACTTGGAATCGCAAAAACAAATGTTTGTAGATTGGTTGCATCAGGCTATAAGATAGTTGACATGGACATATTAAACCTGACATTGAAATCTTTCACAGGGTGTTTGAAATGTAGAAGTAAAAAATCCAACATTACAATATTTAATTTGCCTCTAAAAAAAAATGTTTAGCCGAAGAATTTTTGGTTAGAGTATGATAACTGTCGGTCAGTAACATTGTTTAATACCAGTACACAGATCAATGATGCTGACGTAAAAAAACAAGGTCACAACATGTATGATGTAAAAATGCGATCTGTATAAGCTAGTCTGTCAATCGGTTGTTCTGGATTTACCCGGCTTTGTGCAAACATGAATATACCGTCTCCAACCAATTGCCGTCCATACAATGCACTTTTAAAACAGCTGTCTGAAAAGTCAGACGATAAAGCTGAAGGAATTATGCATAGATCCTGCCAAAGGCCTTTTTAACTCAGCATGGAATAGTATCCAGAAAACATAGTTCTATTGGAAAATATTAGAATGGAAATTTTGCAGTAATTATTGATGGAACGTGGCAAAAAATAGTTGTGATCTTTGTTATTTCGTAGAAACTGGAGAAGTTTTAGATTTTATTGTAAAAATTTTCGTTTGTCACAATTGTTTAAGTATAGCACTCCTGAATTTTTGATATGGCGCTTTACAAATAAAAACATTTGCTTGGTAAATCATGAGGGTTAAATGAGAGATAAATGTAACGAGGTTTTAGAGATAGTTACATTGTTAAAAAAGAGGAATGTGCTGGCCATGTACAAAAAAAGATGGATAATAAATTTGCAAACATTAAAAAACAAAAGCAAGGGAACTCAATTGTCTGATGGTATAAGCTATCGATGGATGGGGACATTTAACTATCCTAGTTATTGTTAAAATGCAGAATTATTATGGTGAAGCAATACGGAACAAAATTGGTAAATTTGAGGACATGGAAGTTGCATTTTGGGCGATATTCTATCATATGATAGAATATCAAAAACATGCGTGTTGCTCTACGCATGGAAGACTCCATCCGAATCCAAGTAGCGATTTTGAAGAAAGCGAGAAAACAACATCGGAAATTACGTGCATTAAAAAAAATCAAAAAAGGATGACACGGTTGTAAACTACCAAGCTGGCTGGTTTGGCTTGACTAAAAATCCTGAAGATGTATCAATAAAGAAGAAGAAAAAAAGCGCCAAGTTAGCAAAACCAGTTCTGAAAAGGAAAATCCTTTCAGCGGAAACAGTTAACGATTTACAAGTTTTAAAAAAATAATCTTCGCGCAGTTGAATCCTTTGATGACCATACTATAGCAATAACATTCATAGATAATTTAATGGTTAAATTTATGGTTTTAGTTGATTAAATTGATGGACCTGTGCAACAGCTGATGAAGACTTGAATTTTGGATGCTTAATAGGCATATATTATCATATTATTTTATATTATATAGGTTTTTGTGTGAGTTTTTAATGATGATATGCTGTTTTGAAGCTTTTTATATAATTTTGAAGGAAGTCTTATTTATCATTTATCACTTAAAAATCAAAAACTATAACAGTATTTTTCAAATAAATCGGTTTAACATGTTTCATTAACATAGATAAACATTTTGTGAAAACCACGCGGCCAGAAAGCCATGAAAAGCCAATGAACAACCCATTTTAATTCTGTTGGGTTGGGTTAGAATCTCTTTTAAAAAAAATCGCTTGCAAAATAAATAAGAGGTACTCCATGAAATAATTAATTTTCCAAAAGAGAACATACATTTAGAACATATATTTTTAACCTCCGTGTGCCAACTCATTTTTAATTACAATGTGCACTGTTTCATTTACGTATTTCATATTTTAAAACTGTGTTCACTAAAGTGGCATATTGTTTAAATTCCTACACGATTAATACCAACAGCGACTATATTTTTAGGACAAAGTGTAGTGTATAGTAAAATATGAAGAAAAAAGAGCTATACATACCACATCAATAATACCGCTATGGAAATTTCAGCTTCTTTGTTACATAAAATTAAGAAGTAAGATGCGCTCAATTAGACTTTAAAAATACTGTGTAAACCACAAAAATCAGACGCCATAAAAATATGGTTAAAAGGATAATGACATATTCAGTTAGCGGCGGGTGTTAAGCAAATATACCTCCTTCTTTTTTTCAAACAAAAAGTTTCTTTGTTAATAAGATTTTCGAGTGATTAAATCAAAAGTATAACTGATTAAAAACGATACCGTACATCATACATAGATGGCATCTACTTGATTGAGATAAGTAAAGAATTAAAAATACATGTTCATGATATAAAACACACTATGAGCAATGAAAGAATGCGGATTAACACGTTATTTTGTAAAATCTAGAATTAAAGCGTGCAAATCTTTAAGTAAAATAGATATATTTTATTAAATTTGTAAAGATATAGTTAAACAAAAAAAAGTTCGAAGCTAAGAGAATGCGATTTAGGGTAAAACTAAAAAAAAATCGAAGCTAAAAGAATGCGATTTAGGGTAAAACTAAAAGTCTTATTGTTTTCAAGGTGGTACTATAAGAAAAAAATTTATTTAAGAGATATTTTTACGATGCTTCTTTTTACGTAGTTTGATCGAAAATCTATTTACTTCTCAAAAATATATAACATATATGGGTATTTAAACCTAAAAATTGATAAAAATGAGAGTTTGTAGGTCATGGTATTATTCTTTGCCCATAGCAACTCCCTAGCAACAAACAGAATTAGTTTGCTAATTTCAAATACCGCCTTAATTTCTATATAAAGGGTGGCTTATACCTATAACATTTACTTTGCTTTTACAGGGAGATATAAAGCTATATTTCAAAATACATTCAATCCTGCTACTGCAAAATAGTTGTTTTTAGGGCTGTGAATATGTTGGAAATTCGTTTTTCTGTGTTACTCAATCAGTTTTATAGTTAATCTTGTTTAAAGTTGTTGTTTTGATTTATAAATGCTTTTTTCATTTTGATATTACTCTAAATATTGAAATTGAATTCCATGCCATGATGTCAAATAAACAAAGCAATGCAAAAAAGCGTAAACACAATCCACCAGTAAATAGATATTCCAAGAACGCTTCTACATCTCATAGTGAAATAGAATTATGTAAGAAGAAAATAAATTTTAACCATTACAGAGATCTTGTCAATGAAGGCGATGGTTTCATTTTCTTGATAAACTTTTGAAAGAAACTTTCGAACCACTGTTGAGCTATCCTGAGAGCTAGATTCGTAATAGGGCTGTCACTGATAACCAACGTCACCGTATGGGGTTTACTCATAACCTGCTGAAATGTATGTCCTGTGCTTGAAATATGAACTTCTATTCTTCAAAATAATGCACCAGAAACAGAAAAACTCAAGGTCGAATCATATAAAAGATTAATACCAAAGCTGCTATAAGCTTCCGCATAGTCGGTCAATGATAGAAATTCAGCGATAGAAACATTTGCTAAATGTATGAATATAGATTCATTAAGCGCCAAAGCAGTCAATAATTTGAACAACAATGAAATTTACGCAGCTTATCATCAGGCTGCTACAAAGAAAATGACAAGAACTGCTGAAAACGTTCAATGTTCAAAAAAATCTGACTCTACTAAGAAACGTGTCAAGATTGGTGGTACATGGCAGAAATGTAATTATGCTTCTTTAAACGGAGTTGTCACCGATGTTGTTCACAACCATCGAAAACATGCAAAGGATGCCATATGTGGGAACCAAAGAAAAGGTCAGTTAACTACGATCGGTGGAAAGTTGTATACATCTGCAACCTCAATCACGATAAATCGTCTGGTTCAATTGAATCAGTAGGTGCTGTCACCATGTTCGAGCGCTTAGTTAAGAAAAATGATTTGTTTTACTATGAGTACCTTAGTGATAGAGACACGTCATCTTTAAAAGATGTTACTGATTGTGATCATTACGCTGAAGTAGGTATCATTCCCGTGAAATTGGAATGTATAGGCACTCGTTTGAGCAACTTGGCCAAGGATTACAAAGAAACCAAAACACCTATTCATGGTATAGAGGCAAAGTGACAGAAAGTGTGATCATTTCTATGCAGAACTATTAAAGTTTAGTTATCAGAGATAATACTCGAAATTTATATGCAATGAAAAAAAGCTGTAGGTGCTGTGTTACATCGTTGTACAGATTTCACTGGTGATAGTCAACGTTACGCCATGTGTCCAAGAGATGACTCTACTTGGTGTAAGTAGCAGTTAAATAAATTAAAAGGTACTGTTGCTTTTAAGAATAAGATCAACATCCCTATCAGCATATACCACATAATAGAACCGATATTTAAAGCCTTATCTGACGAAAATTTGCTTAACAAACACTTACATGGGGAGACGCAAAATAAAATTGAGTCGTTTAACTCAGTTGTTTGGGGTCGATGTCACAAAAATGTTTTTTTGAAGAGAAGGATATTTAAAATTGGTATAAATTCTGCTGTAAACAATTACAATAATAGTGAAAGGGGACTTTTGAACGTTTTAAACCATTTTTCACTATCAGAAAACATCACCGTTAAGAACAAGCGAAAAAAAATATTGCATAATTTGAATGAGAAAAATATCAGGAAAAAAAGGAAGAAAAATTTTGAGATCAGTGAAGAAAGGATATCTAGGTAAGAAAAAGTTTATTGAAAAAAGAATCTTATGCTTCAGAGCTTTTTAACATCATTTAAAACACTAGCTAGGTTTTCTTTTTTCCAGAATTTGACTTTTTTTTTGACATTTCAGCTAAACTTTCAAACTTCGCATCAGCATCAGCATCTCATAATAGAAACAACATGAAATTTTCAAGATCATTTCTTCACATAGATATAATTCATTTGACGTAAGGTTTTTGAGCGTTTTTGATACACATTTTTTTGAAGTACACTCAAAGAATTCTTTATTTTGACTATTTAAAATATAAAATCTGAACAAGCCAGGCTATGAAACAAAAACCTTATGACAATTTTGACTATATATATATAGATGATGTCCTGAAAGTTTCCTTAAAATTGCATCACCCAGGTTTTATGTTTTGAAATTTGGATGATTTTTTGGGGAAAAATAATTTGAATAATCTAGGAAAATTTCAATTTTATTCAAAATTTATTTACATTATATTATGTTGATTTGAAACTATAATAATACCAATTAATGAAAGTAAACTGCAAAAGTATTTTTTCTTATAGTACCACAGCTAAAAGAAATTCGAAGCTAAAAGAATGCGATTTAACCCAAAACTGAAAGTCTTATTATATTAATTTGCTTTTTTATCTGTGACATAATCTTTTCTTATCTATCTAATGTACAAAATTTTCAAATAATATCATCCTTAGATAATAAATACAATGACTTGAATCATACGGTATCAGGAGAATCATGCTGATAGATTAATAGTTATATAGCAAACAGAAAACAATTCTATGTTACGATAATAGCAGTTTTGCTGTGTTTTGTGATATCATATGCGGGTTCCTCAAGAATCCGTTCTAGGTCCATTGCTCTTTTTAATCTATTTAAAGCATTTCCATATCGCATCTTTTAAATTATCAAATTTCTTTTTATCTGAAAATAATTTAGATGACTTATTCGCAAAAATGAATAATGAGCTGAATATTATTTCAACCTGGTTTAAGGCGAACAAACTATTTGTAAACATCAAAAAAAACAAAGTATACTCTTTTTCATCATAACAAAAATAAAAATTTCATCACAAATATTTTACCAATTTTAAGCTTAGATAACGTAATTATTAAAAGAGATTACGTAACAAAGTTTCTTGATATATTGATTGAAGAAAATCTAAATTGGAAAGCTCATTCTAAGACGTCATTTATTATTTGAACCATCAATTAATAAAAAATATGAAGAATTTGCTATTGCATTTCATGGCACTCATCTGTGGAATAAAATTGTTCTTATCGACCCTAATTTCTCTGAAATAAAAAAACTTTCTCTTTTTAAAAATAAATTAAAGTCATACATTTTTTCTTCTTGTGCTTTTAAATCGTTCTTTTAAAATCTTTTTTTGTATTGGTGAAGACAAATCATAATCCATACACTAGTCTCAAAAGCAAAGTCAGGCAGTTTATCGGTTCTCGATGATAAGACCCTAAAGGTCTTCTACGAGGTTTCCGTGCTTTGACTGAAATTATACAGTAAATAAAAATAATTTTAAAAGTTTATTTTTAGATTTCTCTTTATAAAAAATTTATGTACGTTTTTATTTACACTGTAAATTTTTTTAGCAGAAAATAGAAATAAATAGCAAATGACAAAAAACGAAATTTTTTGACACCTCAGCTCCAGTTTCTAAAATAATTTTGTGCCGTAAATTGGACAAGCAATTATAAATTATAAATACTGCTAATCACTTCGAAACATTTTCGATTTTACTAAATTCTAATTCCTGTCCCTTAAAATCTGCAAAATTTCACATAACTACTGTTATTCCCTACGGAAGTATTTAATCAATGATTTCTGCTGATTTCAAGAAATGAGAGTTTAAAACTATCCAGCGACTTAATATTCCGTTCTATTTTCATGCGTTAATTTTTTTATTGCAAAAAAATTGAGAAAAGATCTCAATTTTTACTTTTTTTGCTAAAAAATATTAATAATCTTTTATTAGGCTCTTTTTGACCTTCTTTACCTTAGTTCATATGTTAATTAACTATTTTTTAGCATCTTTGCTCTCAGATATCTGCGTATTTTTGAAGCATTATTTATTACAGATATACTAATTAAGAAATCATTCGATAAATTTTATAAAAACTGAGAAATTTTTTGACCATTAAAGGATGTTTGTTGACCATTAAAGGATGTTTGTTGACCATTAAAGGATGTTTGTTGACAGCTCTCAAATAAATTTTTAAAAAAAGGTTATTTTTTGCTAAAACTGGAACTCATTTGGCGGTAACGCGAAGTATTCTTTATGGTAAGGAACGTTTCTTTTTTTTTTTTGCTGATATTCAATCGTGCCTATTTTTTTGTATTTTGTTTCGCCTCCCTATCTTTTAATTAATAATATTTGAACATAAGAGAATCAATAAACCGGTACAACGACAGAGAGTATATTTAAACGTTAAACAAAAGAATCATAAACATTCCAATCGAATGTTCTTAAACATTTATTGTTTTAATATTTAATTCCGTGCCTTTAAACAAAAACAGGTGCTTTAATTTTATATTGAAATATTTTTAATTTCACTATAAGTATTTTTTTTTTTTTTTTTTTTTGTATAACCTATTCTTCCAATAGATCAAAACCAAATCAAAATTAGTTTCAATACTTTCGACAGAGAATTTTATTTTATTTACAAGTTTATTGTATATTAATCACTAGAAGCGTAAGAAAATTTGTTGTTTGTTGAACTCTGTTTTAGTTTTCTTCTATCAAGAATTACCATGGCTTGCCAACAAACTTGCCGTCCTTTTGCAAACCTTCATATATTGATTCATATAACCTCTTCAGGTTTATCCATTTAAGATATCTCAGCAAGAATTTTAATTTTGAAGAGTTTCTGGTAAAGCGTTCTTGGGATTTTAGCTCAAAATTTTTGTATCCTTTTTTTAAAATTTTGATTTATTAAGTATTTGCTTACTGAATAATTTTTTTTCGATCTATTGTTTCATAGTAGTGTGGCCTAGTGGTTAATACTGGTCTAGCAAACCAGAGATCTCAGTTTCAAATCCCAGTCGGAGCAATGAAACGAATTTCAATTTCAAATTTATCGTTGCACAAACGAAGATTTCTTTCTCAAAAGTGAGGAATTAACAAGCCAAAACTCTCAAGCTGAAATCAAAAACAATAATTTTGGATTGAAAAAATATAATACACCGCTTGATTAGAAAAATGCTCTTGATTAGAAAAATACAACACTTTAGTATACTTGATTGGAGAAATACACCATCTTAAAAGAAATATACCATCTCAGTGTGCCGTATTAAAAAAATATTAATGTATTGGGTTGGAGAAATTTGAGCAAGATTTATTTAATTTTGTAAAAGTAGAATTTAGGAAAACGAAAACAGATTTCAAAGCAAACTAAAGCCAAAATTTTGATAAAAAAACATTTTTGCAGAAAAAAACCAACAAATTTTATGTTCAAGAAAAAAAAAATTCGATACGAGTATATAGCAAAAATTTATACAACCAGTACAAAAGTATATAACCAATCTTGAAATAAAAAATGTTCCTAAAATAATTTATTTACGGACGGACTCGGATCGAAAATTCAGTTGCATTTGGTTCATTCAAAGATGTCATGTGTGATTTTCTTGCAGGTTGTTTACAGATTATTAGCTCAATTTGTAAGCAAACTAATAATCTAATAATCTAACTATTGTAATTGAACTCCATGATTTCTTAACATAAAGGAAAAACAAAAGTGAGTGCTGAAGATCTTACAATTTTAAGGCATTCTATAAGAAAATCCTTCTATTTCTCGACAAGGAATCATGAAAACGTATGACTTTTTGACATAATCATCTGAAATTTAAAAAAGGCAGCAGAAGTCTGTGTTTCGGTTGGAGTCTGCATTTTAGACTCACTGAAAAACAGTTATCAAAAAAAAAAAAAAAAAGCCGAAATAGTTTCGAATTAATTATTTGTCAAAACAATATACAAAATAACATTTGTACAGGAAGATCTTGGCATTGGTAAACATGATACCATTGATTTATCTGAGGGAAGTATATGCAGCAGACCTTCATGCAAATCTTATTTTAATATGTGGACCAAATATGACTGTGGATGTTGATGAATCCCTATTTTCACGGCAGAAAAACCATCAAGGACGCGTATTGTTGCAACAGTGGGTATTTGGTGGATGGTATCGCGAAACAATGGAAAGCTTTATGTACATTGTTGTAGATCACAGAGCAGCTACTTTGCTTCCAATAATCCGAACAGCAATACGACCAGGAATAACTATAATGTCGGATCTTTGGAAAGAATATGATGGAATAGCAGCAATGCAAGTTATGGGCTTTAACCACTTGACAGTTAACCACAGTCTAAATTTCGTCGATCCATTAATTGGGGTGCACACGCAAAGTATTGAACGGTCGTGGAAATCAGGAGCGAAACAAAAAACATAATTGAGCTCATGTTGTACTCTTATTTATGTGAATGGATGTGGAGGCAAAGAAATCGAAATAATGTTGACTTATTTGAACATATTTTAACTGATATTGCACCATATTGCACCATATTGCACCATATTGCACCATATTGCACCATATTGCACCATATTGCACCATATTGCACCATATTGC
>JAUZNK010067136.1:0-14343 GCA_035046665.1 Euphysa ruthae
AAGCTATGTATCACGAATATTATTTGAATTGGGTTTAATGTAGAATTAAAATGCATGTGCAGCAATTAACTGATTCACCCTCATATCTACAGGCAGCCAGTTTATCGCTCTGTACTATTAATCTACAAAAATTTAAGTAATATCTTATGTACTAGTTTTGGGCGCTTTCCAGATCTTTAAAGGATTAGCTAATATAATGAGTATTATTCCGGTATGATATCTCTTTTGAAAAATTTTCCACAGCTTTGTCGCAAAGATAACGAACACTTATCAGCTAAAAACCCTGATTGAAATTTATATAAGATATCCTCTTCTTCAAGTTATTTCCTTGTTTGACCATCAATAACTTTTTAAAAGATTTTCGATACAATTATCAACATAGATATTGGCCTTTAGCTTTTTGCCTTAGTTTTGATCCCTTTTTTAATAAAGGAGTGATTTTGGCAATTTTGCTGTCATCTGGAAGCATATTTGTCATTATTGAAAGATTCATGATTTCAGTCAGCGGCTATAAAATAAAGGTGTATCCATCTTTAATAAATACAGATGATATTTCACCAAACCTCGGTGATTTTTTAAAATTAATTGTATGATTAATGACGTTTCTGAATATATCCTCAGTTTCCTTTGAGTCAAACCCCTTTGTAATGTTTAACGTACATTGAAAGTTTCAAGCTGTTATGATATCTGATTCTCTTAGAAAATAGTTAAATAGATTAGAAGAAAGGTTTCCAAAAAATTCTTTAACAGCAGAAATTTTTTTATTCTTGTATTTTTCAATGATTTCCAAAGTTTTAGTCTAACTATTGAGGGTTAGCTTGTCTGAATAAAAATTGTTCTTTTTCTATTAATAATTCCATAAGCATTTCTTCCAGCACTGTTAAATAGTTCTTTGGGTTAAGTTAAAAATTTCTAACCAGTTCCCTATAATATTCTGGTCAGAATTTTAAAAATATTTAATAAAGTGAAATGTGAAACAACCATATAAATTACCCTTAAAAATCCTTTAATTTTTTCAAATCCTAGTTTTAAATTTCAATAATTAAAAATTAAAAATTGTTACTCCGTTGAAAAAAAAATGAAAGCTGGAATTTTAGAAGGAAAATACTCTAAAAATTAGGATTGAAAAATTCATGGTAAATGCTTGATCTTTAAGATTTTAGCGAAAACCTTTGTTATATCGAATTTTAATGTTGTTAGATTGTCTAAACCATAGAAAGAATGAAAAACATGGAATATATGCGAATTGAAAAATATTTTTCAAGAATTTCAACTAAATTTTGCTACGGGTTTCTATAAATCTCTCTATGTTTTTGTATGTGAAGTATAACGGGACCACAATGGAAGTATTGTTCTGATGGACAACTTTTGTGCCTATCCTTGCCCCATTTGTTTTATGTCTTAATGTTTATCCTTGTAGTTATTTTTTGTTGTCTATTACCTTGTTTTGTAATTTTCATAGCATAATTTGTTTGTGGGAGAATAAACACTTATAACCCAGGTAAATAGGAAGGTAAAGTGCCACTTTTGTGCAGACAAATTCTTATTATGATTTTTAACTCAGGAAACCCCTATAGATCACGAAAGAAAATGGTTCCCAGATACGTGAGGTGGTATTTGGTTACACAGACCCGGTTTTGAGGGCCAGTGGGGGAAGTGGCAAGGAAGTAGACGAGACTTTGAAAACATGTTTTAGTAAAGCAGCTTAAATATTAAAGAAAATAGATATTTGTTAACAGAAACTGAAAATAATAGCGTAACTTTTTTCCTTCTCATACATTAGTCTCAATGACCTAGAGTAAGCACTGAAGACTTGGTTTGCCAACAAGCTAACAGTAACAGAAATATTCCTACTCGGTTATTAAAAATGTCGTCAAACTATTGTTAAGATTACTTTCAATAGAAATTTACAAGTAAATATGGTATTTCAAATTCTGTTATGAATATTATCTTTCCTGTGTTCTAATAAAAATAAATATAATCTCTGTTCGCATAATGAGTTTCATAGACCTAAAGTCAACAAAGTATGCTCAGGATAAAATTGTATGTCGAAGTTTCAGGTTTTATAATTAAATTTTTCTGGTTTATTATTTTATGTGATTTATGGGTGTAAATAGTTAACGGCAATGTTTGACTTTATGTAGAACAAAGAGAAATAAATGAATAAAAATGCAGGCTTTGGTAAAATTGAGGTATTATTTATGATAATTAACATTAAAATAATCGGTTGACTATAAAACTTTCAGGGTATGACTAGGTTAGTAAAAAGAAAGCATCTTGGCAAAAATAAATCGTTGCTATGTTATAATGAGCAATTTTAGGACAGATTTCTTTAAAACGCATACCTGCTTTTTGTTGTTTTTATTGTAATTTTTGTTACAATTAATTAAGCCGAAAAAAATATTTTTTGCACTCTACTTTATTAAGGAGGATTAGAAATTTTTGATACTTTATTTATAACTTTATCATTTTTGCTGGTTCTTCATTTAAGAAGAAACAGAAAATCACTAAAATATCTTAAATATAAAACTTTTGAGATTTTTTTTTATTGAAAGTGTTTATCATTCTATTTTTAAACATAAATATCGCACGGTTTTAAAGCTAGTTGTCTTTTAATAATCTAAAATCAACAAAACGTAATTTAATCGAACACCATACAGTCTTTATTGTATATATTAATATTTAATGTTAGAAGAAACAGTCTAAGACTGTGCATCACTTTCATCACTTTCGTTGTCACTACCTAATTCTTCTTTATGGTCATCTGGGAATGGATTATCAATCCATTGAATCTCGCCTTTTTCATTCCAACCATGATTGAAAGTGAAAGGCATTTCATCGTTTTTACGACAACAGTTTTTTCAAATATATTCTACATAGTTTACTCTTTTAATGTACAACTGTAATGTAAATTGACTAGAATATCAATACTACTTGAATCGCGCAGTCATTATTTACTAGAAATTAATGACTCCCCAGTAATAACATACCGCTATACCCGCATAGTTATTTTTTACTCGTAAATTATGACTCTCCCTTGAAAAGCTTTAAAAAAACCCTTATACTAAAAATTAATTAACTATACATCTATACTTATAAAAAGTAGAGAATTGTGCATAAAAATTTTTGTTGATTCGTGTTAACATATAAGATATATTTATATATTCTATATTTTTTTTGTTTGTTACTAGTACATCTTGGGCCTTCCTGGCCCGATCTGCTAGGTTTGCCTTCGGCCCTTATTGTCATGTATTAGGGAAACGTTTTCTTGTGCACAGAACTATGAATAATAGAAATGTATTACTAAATTAAATCAAATTTAATTTAATTAAATAATTTCAGTCACCTTTTCTTATTTTAAATGAAAAAAAAAATCTAAAATAGAAAAAAAAAATTTTTTTTTTTCTATGACACTCCCTGGGTTGTTCCGATCCTCCGCAGAAGGTTTCAAGTTTCAGACTATACACAGACACTTACTTTTATATATATATATATATAGAGATTAAAATTAATGTTAAGGTATCTTTGTTAGAATTTCTCATTAAAAATAAAATGTGGCCACAAATTAACAGAACATTATTCATATTTACACATAGAATAAAATGTTAATTTAAAAAAGTCATTGGAAAGGATTCAAACTTGGTTCAATTTAGTTTAATTAGGTATTTTCTGAGTTCAAAGAAGTATTTTAATGCTTTAAAGAAAAATAGTTTAACAGAAAGAATGAAATTTAAAAAATATTGTGCCCTTTATTTTTTAGTGATGAGGTTTAGGAAACGATATTAACTGTTGAATTTTTAAGCATTTCCTAAGGCGATATCTCATCATTGGTTCGTTAAATACTGCATCTTTGGGCAAAAATTTTGCTTTCCTGCTGCAAATGCAATTGTGGAAAGACAAAAACAGTTTCAATCCTTCTGCTGCTGTGCGGGCGGGAAGAAAGATAATGTTTTGCTGCTGTGCGGGAAGAAAGATGATATTTACATTCTGTAACATGATCAGTAAAATTCCTGATTGTATTGACTAAAAACAATTTAACGTTGATTTTTAACTATTGTTATTTGAGCAAAAGCTTAAGAACCAATAAATCGAGCCATCATCTCAGTGGGCACAGCAACGTTCTAAAAACGTTTTATCGACGTCTTTTGACAGTTTTTTTACGTTTCAATGCACTGACCGAACGATTTTTTGGGGACGTCAAAAATAAGTCTATCTTGATAAAACGTCAACAAGACGTATAAAAAACGTGATTTTAGTTCTTTAGAATCATTACTTTAAAATAAGGCTGTAGGACATTCAAAAAACAAAAAACTACTTTAAAACCACACAAGAAAGTACCAAAGAAAACTACAGGAGATAAAAACTATAATTTTTATTATATTATAAACAATTCTATAATACATATCCGCAGCACGTGGTGACTTTTCAAATGGTCTCTTATAATCTCTTATCCACCTCGTCCTTTTTGATAATATCAAATACAAGCGTACCTAAAATAAAATATAAGTCATTTTAAAAAGAGTTTTAAAAGCATTAATCGAGAAACTAATAGGGAAGAAACTTTTGTGAGGGTTAGAGTTTGTGAATTACATTTTGCCGTTTTTCACGAATTTATGTAATTTAAAAAAAAGGCTTTAAGGATTGGTTTGATAAAAGCAGTTTCACGAAAAACCAAATCTTTCTCGTCAAAAAGCTTTTGCACATGACCACTTTGGATGGACACATGTCGGACGGACAAAATGCAACAAATTTGTGATCTACTACATTTTTTTAAGAATTTGCTTGGAAGTCATAAGAAATGATTGAGTAATTCATAAAAAAAGTAGAAAAAATTTTACTGCAACATAATTTCTAAATAAACAGGAAGGAACAATTTGTCCATCAAAAATGATATCTCTCAAAATATAACCTTATCCTTAAAAACCTGATCTTAAAAGTTTAAAAAAGGAAATTGATGTAAGTTTTTGTAAATACTATAAATCATCTATTATCAAGTAAAAAACGCTTTCTATAAGCTTGTTTTATCATGTAATCTTCTTCCTTATATAACTCTTCCCACAAGGGTCTGTACTCGGTCCGTTATTATTTTTAATTTAGATAAATGATTTTAATCAATCAGTTAAGCATTCTGTAGTACATCATTTTGCTGACGACACGAACCTTTTATATGTAAACAAGTCAATAAATTTTAAAAATATTTGTGTTTGTCAACCCAGGCATTAATAATTATTAAAGAGATAAAACGCACGTCATGAACTATAAAATTTTATTGAGCGACGTTTCAAGAGTCATGCTGCTCCTATCACGTCGCTCAATAAAATTTATAACTCAAGACATGCTTTTTATTTCTTTAATAAGTCAATAAATGTTTTAAGTAAAAATATTAATTCAGATCTCAGAGGAATTACTAAATGGTTAAATGCTAACAGAACTTCCCAAAATATAAGCAAAACCGAGCTAATTGTATTTCGTAGCAGAAGAAAACCTATTGACTATGAATTAAATATAAAATTAAACGGGAAATGTCAATTACCTTGGAGTTTTGATTGATGAGAGTTTGACATGGAAATATCACATTAACGAACTAATTAAAAAATTTAAAAGATCAAATAGCATGCTTTCAAAAATACGTCATTACGTTAATAATAATGCCATTCGTTTTATTTATTTTTCGATTTTTTCTTCGCATATCAGCTATTGCTGTCAGGTTTGGGGTCAGAGTGGAAACAATCTATTAAATAAATTACTTTCACTTCAAAGGCCTGCTCTAAGAATAATAAACTTTCAGTCTTTCCGCTCTAATGCGTCATTTTTGTTTCATAGTTTGAATATAACTTTGTTCTCGAATATTGTTAGAATTTCCAATGTTATGTTCGTATAAGATTCTTTTAAAAATAATGTTCCGGTATCAATATCTAATTACTTTTCTGGGAGACTCTAAACTCATAATTACGTTACCCGTGGTGTTAGTAATAAAAAGCTAGCTCTACCATCATTTAAAACAGTAAAATATGGTAAAAACTCAATAAAATTTCAGTGTACTGTTGAATGGAACAAATCACTGATGGAAATCTACAGATTATTCTCTATGCAATATGACAACTTTAGTCAATATGAATCAATTTTTGATTTACACCGAACCCAATTTAAAAGACTAGTTTTTAAAGTTTTATGTACTCCATAATCTATTAATCAAAGTTTGTTGCATTGTTTCATCAAAATTAATAATGCTTTTTCCGATGTCTTGGAAAAAAAATAAAAAACCGAAGTCACTCCCTTTGGTCAGCTCTTGCTCTATGAGTGACTCCCTCCTATTAAGCAATTTATTATCAAATGATTGCCTTAGTATTTATATTAACAAATAATTTTTCTAATATTTAAACGAAATTATAGATGTATTTTTGTTGGTTAGATAGGAAAATAGTAATAATAATAATAATACGACTTTACAATTCACAAGATAAACACAGATAAGAAGAATTTTTGTTTAAACAATATATTGTAATTGTTGTATAAGGCTTATTACACGAGGCTACATTTCGAAAAAGATCTATTATATACATCGCTGCCATTTCTATTTTCCTGTTTTATTGTTGGTTAGCTATCGTTTTGTTCACTAAATATATATATAAGTCGTTTCAATATTTATCACTGTTCTAACATTTGTTTGATTGAATTACTGTAAGATATGAAAATTTGTTTGGAAGAAAAATATTGTAAATTTTTTTTAGATTTGAAAAGCGTTTGGTTTTATGTTTGTCCAGTGTTCTTGCTGAGCTATTTTAAATAATTTTGCTGTAACGTTTTATAAAATTAAATTTAAATAACAATGAAAACGTTTAAAATTTAATATTTTTAAAAAACAACAATGATTTCTCTTGCTGGGAAACTGAGCGTTCGTACTCTGGCTATTTTCATCTATAAGGCATATTTTTGACAAGACTAAGGTTTTAATGGATTCTTTTCGAGAAGTCGACAATGCTTCTGAAGATTTGTCTGGTCTCAGAGAGACTCTGGTGGAAAAATATGATAAAGTTAACAATATAGATAACGAGTTATGATATTTATTGGAAACTTTTATGGCAAAGAAAATATATTTGCTCAAAATTCAAGATTATTTTTTTCTTTATGGATAGACAATATAAAACGCAACAAAAAATATAAAAGACCATACATTGAAGATATATCTATCTCGAGTTATGATTTTAAGTTAAAAACAAGTTAAATAGATCTAATAGTATGCTATGTAAAATTCGATGCTTTCTTGATAAAACTACTTTTAAAAATATCTATTTCTCTATTTTCTCTTCTCGCTTGAATTGCTGCTGCCTTGGGGCAAACAGGAAAATATCCATAAAATACTTTCAGTTCAACGACAATCTATTCGCATTATAAACATTCAACCCTTTCGATCTAATATCTCGGAATCATTTAAAGAACTAAAATTTTCCTGATTTTCATATATGGTTAAAACAGCAAACGCTAGGTGAAATATTTTAAGAGAAAAGAGTGATGCTCTAATTGTTTAAAGACTGGGCCATACGTCACATGAATGCTGATCTCGAATTCAGAGCTACAAATTTTCTGGGAGACCTAATATTTCAATAAATTTCAAGAGATTTCCTATACTCTCTGATGACAGTAAAATTGAAGAAAGCAGCCTCACATCTGTTGCCAGTACTGGTATCGATCATTCAAATAGTGGATTGATAAAAACTGCTACAGTTAAAGTTAAAAATGGGATACATTCTCTCAGATGTAGACTGTTGTTTGATAATTACGCCTAGCTTAGTTATATATCACAATTACTGAACGATAAATTAACTTAAAACTTTCAGAAATCAGAGTTAATCTTTTGAACCTGCTGGGCAACTTCGAATTGCAAGTAAACCAGTTTTCCCCGTTTCCCTCTGATCTCGTTACACTACAGCGGCGTGCATGCATTTGACTAGTCAGGGTGGAAATGGTAAGATGAGATGTGTTGTGAAAACATTTACTGGGCGAAAACTGGCTGTGTTCACTCCAGAAAATCACCTGACCGAATCGCACCGAGATAACACCCTCCTTGGCTTAAGACCCATCAAGCTCAAACAATCGATTATTACTTATGCATCAAACCTACAAAGCCGATAGAGGATTAGGACACTATTTTCCTTCATCAGCGACTCGAAAACCTTGCTGAGGTTGTAGTGTTTGAAGAGTGCTGTAAGGTTCCAACCAAAACTCACAATATCATACTCGACTACCTGTCTCGCCAAACTTGTCAAGTAAAATTTTGTGGGGACCATATGTAGATTCCTTCATGATGGCGATAAAAAAACCCAAACGAAATTATAAGAGGGTGAACCTCTTGTCCCTATGGCTCTGTAAGTAACCAAAAATATCGCCCTGATCAAAGAAAGATTGAAGCGCTATGTGATCAAAGACAAAGGGAAGTGGCGGAAAGAATACAAAAAGGACGAAGATAAACTCACTTTCGACCACTTTCTGGAAATGATCAACGCTGAAAACAAAAAGTTTGTAAAGAGTGGCATTAAACTCTTGCTACAGGGCTACATCAAATTTCTGGGCAAACCTTTAATATCGTCTGGAAATATGAAATTTTAGGGCATTACAAACGAAACGTTTAAATTACATCCTTATCTTGCAACCACTGACACAAGCTCGGAAAAGATTTTCATGACTTTCCAGACTTGTGATATTGGGAACTTTCTTTGAGAATTCTTTGAAAATGCAATGTAAACTTTTTTGAATTGATAAATGCCAGTTCTTCATATTTCATCTTGAGATTTCAAAGGATTGAAAGGGCTGTAAATTTCTCAGAAATAGTCTCTGGACTTCGTTCAACAAATTTCATTAGATTTTGTTTTACCTTGGCTATATGTAGCAGAGGTCATATCGCAGCCACTCTAGGCATGAAATAACAGTAAGTTTTCAACAGAAACACTGGGTAGCAACGAAACAGTCTGTTTAACACTGCTCACATTTCTTAATGCGATTTTTTGCATCATGTTAAAGTGATATCCGCAAATGTAGACATCCAATTGTTAAGCAGAATAACCAATACGTCTGTGTTATCAGCAACAAAGGTTGCAGGACCCTCACTTTAAGCAATTTTCAGCGATGTTGTCAAGAAATCTTCACAACTAACAATTGTCACTGTACGACCATGCTCTTGGAAAACCAGCGCTAAACATGCAATAAATCGCTCTTGCTTGCAATGAACTTCATTCCATAGCTCAAAAAGTCGATGAAGCTAAGATTAATTCAACGTTGGTGTTCATGATTTTATTTTGGGTTCAAACCTGTAGCTGAGAATCCCTGACCATATTTCTTGACAAAATAGGAATATGAAAATACAAAATATGCTGCCAGATAAAGTATTGATATGTAACAGGAAGATTCCAACAAACTATTTTTAGAAAGAGAAATTTGATTTAGTGTTAGTTCATATTCAAAGAAAATAAAGTAATCATCATCTGACTTAAAATAATTAATTCATGACATAAAATGTTTTTATTGATATGTCTAGTTCGAAATTCAACTCCTGTTGACAACATATCAATAGCAATAATTTGTTTGCTTCGCTGAACCACAGACTTGCTAACTTGAATGATATCAACGGACTTTGGGTTTCTGCTCCTAAAGTCTCTAATTTATCCCAGTTGATTACACTGCCTTTTAATGTAGCAGCACCAACCAAATTTTAAGTCAATCACGAATGGATTAAGTTAATGTAATAGGCTTATTAGTACATATATGTCGCGCTGGTCTCTCTTTTGAGACAATGTTCTCTCTTCTAAGTGTTTTTCACTGGTGTCATGACGCTGTCCTGTAACAGATTTCATTGTACCAAGCACTTCGGTACATTTATGCGTGGTTCCCACCCTCAAGTCGCGTGTACTCTCTTTTATTCCTTGCCCTCTTGTGAAACTTCCTCTGCTCTTTACACTCTTAAGATGTCTATAATCAAGTCTGACCAAATGCCAGCCTATAATCGATAGGTTCGTCTAATTGAATGAAACCTACACAAAATTTTTCGTAAAGCCATGGATGATCGATATCATGATTCTTCTTGATCTGCATCTAAGGAATTGTTATGGTCATTTCCAGCAAACAAACTAAGCATTTTTTTTTGTTTATAAATCCATAATCCAATCTTTCTAATGAACATCTTTATGGTGTGCCTACATATTTTAAATACTGCACAAACCAGGCATTGTAAAGTTCCAATAATAATATATCTCATTAGATGTTTAGCATAAATTTCAAGATCGTCAAATATAACGTATTATGTTTATGGTTAGGTTTTTTTATTGCTCGGCCGCACTAGCGGTTAAGACTTCGGAGTTCTGTCCTGTCGATGCGAGTTTGAACCCCATACATGATTTGCTTTACCGTTAGTTTAAATTGGAGGTTAAAGTACACCAGAACCAAACTAGTGGTAACCTTCTGAAATAAATAGCTTGAAGCTAGTTTTTGGCCTCACAATAAAAAATATTCATTGGAAATACCTTGAATTATTATTCTATTATTTTTTATTATTATTATTAATATATTAATAATATCATATTAATTTTTCAGTAATGAATGTCACATGTTCTTTATTAGTTCGTTTTAACTTTGCATGTATAGTTAGTGCAACACAAACATTCGTGGATGTACTTTATTCAAACAAACACGACATACTAATTCTACGAGTTTAAGACAATTTCGTTTAGATCTACTAGGATTTAAGCTATCTATATCAATAGGCAGTTTTTCGATTTTTCTCCTTAAAAGATCTAAAATTCAAAAGCTCTACTTAGTATAGCAGGGCTTATGAAAAACTACTTTTTTTGATTTTCAAGTTTCAAAGATTTTGTCACTTTTTATCCAACATTTATTTGTAACTTGCCGTTTACCAATTCTCTCAAATTGTGGAAAAGGTTGTATATCCTGCCCCTGTTGAAAAAAGTAAACAGATATGTAGATTAAGATGTGTTATAATACGTATTTAAAAAGAAGAAGATAAAAATTTATTACGATGGAACTTAAAAATTCGTTGTTTTTCAAACAGCCAATCATCAGCAATATTTATTCATAAAAGCAGTAGTTTAACAAATATAGGAATACCTGGCAAATTAAGCATAAGATCCAATCCATTAAAGATTGAGATATATCCGCAGGTAAATTTATCGCCATTTTCAAAATATAGCATTAGCCACCGATTTTTATATCATTTAACTAAACCACCAATTTGTGGTAATTTTTAGCATGTATAAACAAGAGGCATATCATATGTCTCAAAATCTAGTAAAACCATAGTAGTTTCCACAGCTATAAAGAACTTAAAATATGTAAGTAAATGATATGGAAAATCTTGGTAAATTTTTGGGACATGATTTGACATTATATTATGTTAGACCAAAAATTTCAAGGTAATGCACAATAAATCGCCGTTTAAGGTGAAATAACATTTTTTACGAATCTTTTAAGACAAAATTTTTAAGACACTATTGCAAGTTTAAATTTATGACCGCATTTGGGCATAATGGGCATTGGCATATTTAAGGCGAAAACATGAATTTTTTCAAAATACTGAATAGATTCGAATTCAGTGGCTTTTATTTGTATTATACCTAAAATTTCAAGGTTGCAAAATTATATATTATATAAGATTATAAAAGTTTATATTTATGACCATGTTTGGGGATAAATGCCCAACAAGTCACAAATCCTAAAAATTGCGCCTATGGGCTGATTATAGCTCCTATTGATGTCATGAGTACTCTCTCAAAACTTTTTTCTGTTCAGGGAAGGTGCAGGACATGTATGAATTTTGCCATCTATAACCTACCCTATTACTTTTAATAAATTTTTGATAATTTCATCTCACATAAGTTATTGCTGCTGAACGTGGGGTATGTGTGGTATGTGTGGTATGTGTGGTATGTGTGGTATGTGGGGTATATGTGGATGCCCTTATATCTTTAAAACTTTATCACTACAATGTTCAGTTATACGAATTATGAAATTTATGCCATTTCCTTCTAATATTGCTATTTTACATTTAAAAATTTCTTCGTTTCCAAAACTATTATTCCACCATAATATTTGTCTTTAATTCTTTCAAAAAGGATTTACCTAAAACTAATTCTAAATTGTTTATTAAAGGTTCTGATGTGCATTTTATAACAAAAGAAACAGGAAAAATGACAAACTGATTTGACCAAATTTCCAGAGTAAAATTTATGGCAAAACCTCTATAAAGTATCAATATGCTTCTGAATGTAATGCTACTTGTTTTAAAACATTCTTTGTCATGAACAGGTTGCAGTTTAAAAATATCATTGTTAATACACTCTCATAAAGTTAAATTAGTGCAATGCAAGAAGATTGTTTTGAAGACTTTTTATGTCTTGTATGTATGCATATAATCTCATTTGCGGAATTGGGAATCACTCCTTTGGATAGCTATTGTATTTATAAATGACTTCTAAAACCAATTTCACTATATTTTTCTCGCAACTGAATTTATAGTGGTATTGAAATTGTATAAGGTTGTTGAAGAATATACCAGTCAATCTCAGTGTTGAACAGGAATCACTTATAACGAAAACTTATATTTCTATTTTAGGAACGAGCAAGAACCTACATAAACAAAAGAAAATGTAAATTTAAATTGGAATAAAAAAAAAATCATGATTCATTTAGATAATCTTAATAAAAATTTATAGTTACAATCATGGTTTATCAATTTTATTCAGCACTGTGATATTTTACTTGTATAATTTTAATAAGCAAATGACGCATTTAATATAAACTAGATTGATGGTGCTCTGATGCAGAACAGCGGTAAAAAAGTTTGTAATTATTTCGTAGAAAAAACATTTACTTAACTGTAACAGCTAGGTTATTATAATACTAGAGCATTTATAAAAATAAAAAAACTTGTGTATTAAAATTCAAGATAAATAAAACTCAAATATTAATTTTAAATATATAAATACTTAAAATATTAATGTTGAATTTAAAAGACTAATTTATTAATTAGTTTATTTATTTATTTCAGCCTAAATACTAGCCATCGTTATTTAGACAATTTTTTTAACCTCGCTTCGCTGCCTTCTGCTTCGTTCTCACTTAAAAATAAGCTAAGGAAACATTTAAAGCCTTGTGTTGTTTTTTCCAAATCATTAAGTTAAACCGTTTCATAATTTCGAAAATTCGCAAGGAAGCTTTTAGAAATACATTAACTATCGTTCTGTGAAAAGTAAGGGAAATTTAAATCATTACACTTCTGAAGTGAAGGTGGATAAAGAACCAGAACAAAATGACTATAAATGACAAACGTGATAATTGAACTTATAAGAAAAATGTCTTTAAAAGTAACTAAAATTTATTATTCACCTTTTAATCCTGACTAACTTGTTCATTTAGCGACAAAAGCAGTATATGATTCAAACTTATTTTCTGTAAGACCTTATAGTTCTTAGCGAAAAATGATATGCTCAATGTAAGAAATCTAAGAAAATCAAGTGCATACTTAAAAACATAAAACATGAAAGTAATCTATTAAAAATTTTGCACATAGTGGTATCATACACAAGAAGATATTAATTGTAAATTAAATTACGTATTCTGAGTTATTTTGATTAGTACGATTACCATAAATGACATAATCTTAACCACCCCGCGCTTTATTTATAATCTATAAACTCATAATAATTTGATCTAAACCCGACTTAAATAGTTTACTCAGGCCGCTTTAATATATCCTCAATTACACCAACCATTATGAACTGCTTGTTATTAAAGTAGTAGACTTGAAATAATTTACCCAAAAAAGGAGTTATAAATTTTATATAAATACTCCAGAAAGTTTGGAAAAAACATTATGTTAGTTGATTCTACTGTCATAAGTATTCATAAAATGTTGATTGTCAAAAGTTTGCTAATTTTTAATTTTTTAAATTTTTTTTATGCTGATTTGATTGATAAAAAGCAAGAAGCTTTGGAATTAACAAATCATGTGGACTGCTATAGTTTTCAATACGAATGCGGAGTTTTGTGTGACTTTAATTATGACTTTGGCTGTGGAATAACAGTTGCGAATGGAGAAGATCCAGAATTTAATATACCGTGTTGCAAATGCAACTGCATAGTTAATCCAACACCGTCAGTACCAACAACAGCAGCTCCAACAACAGAAGCACCGACAACAGCCGAAGTGACTACAGCAGCACCAATAACAACAACTCCTACAACTGCAGAACCGACAACTGTAGAATTGACGACTGCCGTACCGATAACGGTGGTCACTGGTACACTTGATGCTTTCCGCCAGGTAATTCTTAATGA
>JAUZNK010067147.1:0-30915 GCA_035046665.1 Euphysa ruthae
ATTATTTCTTTGAAATCGGTTAAATATTTTTTATTTTTTCAAATTAGAGTACTTTAAATAATACTGCAAACAAAGTCATTTTTGTGAATTATTGGTTAGCCGTTTTGTTATTTATAGGTGAATTTTTTTTTTTTTAAAAGTGAGCTTTGCAACTTGAGCTCATATGGCAGTAATGCAAAAAATTCTCTATAATAAGGAATTTTTTTTTTTTCAGACTACGCAAAAAATTTGTGCTGACTCTACAGAAAATTTGTTCCTATTTTTTCATTTTTTATTGTCTCGCCATTTCGTTATTAACAGCATTTGAACAGCAGAGAATAATTCAATTGAGGAAATGTTGTCTCGTCTCCCCATTTCGCTATTAATAATATTTGAACAGTAGAGAATAATTCAATAGTTACCAAATCAAAATTAAAATCAAAATTTTATTTAAACCTTACAAAGAAGTCAATACATTCTGTTTGAATGATTTTAAGCATCTATTGTTCTAATATTTAATTTTGTGCCTTTAAAAATAACATTTATTTACAGGTAAGTTGAATTAAAATGTTGCATTATTTTAAATTGAAATATATTTTTAATTAAAAACAATATATTATTCACTAGTAGTGTAAGAAAATTTTTTGTTTATTGAATTGCAGTTTTCTTCTATCATCAGTTATCATAATGTACCAGTTTTAGCTTTGGCTTGCCATGCTTTTGCAAACCTTTATATATTGATTATCTTTGTTATATTAATATTTTTCCATTCATGTCCTCTGTTGGTTCTATTATTAAAGAAATAAATTATGATCAAGAAGAAAATTTACTTTTAATTCCTTCGCTTTGTGTATTTAAGCAGTCAAAAATGGGTGTAGTTAATGTATGTAAATAAACCATTAAAGAAGTCATTTATACCAATGCTAAGCTAATACCATATTCCATGATTTAATTCGTAGGAAATATTTTTGTTTATTTTGGTTAAAATGCTATTTTATGTTTGTTATTTTATTAAAAGGTAGGAAGAGTTAAATTTTTATGTTTTATTTATTTCTCATTTTTATCGTGTTTTAAATGAGTTCCCCTCTTTTTTTCTCTCAGACATGATGTCTAAGATAAAATGATTTGAAACATACAAGCCACTAATCGGACATTCACTATTAACTGCAAATACTAATATAGGCCAGGATGGTTTTATACTCACATGAGGCAGAGGCATAGGCTCTCATGGCGCCTTTCTCATGCAGATATAAAATTAATAATTGTTAATCTACCTAAGGAAAGTTTCTCATAGATATATAATTGGTAATTATAAGTCTGAGATATAAATAAGAAATTTATTACATGATATATTGTGTTGCACTTTTTGGTAGGTGATCAGTCTTTGTGGGCGAGCATGGAATGAAATCTAGAAAGAGCGGTCCCGCCCCGACTGGCATCACACCACGTGCCTGTTAACTGGTTAATGATCGGAACAACAATAAATTAATAAAAACCCTCTTTAGGCCATATAAATTTCATTCCCAAGAGCGTTCTCTCACGAGTTTTGCATTTAGTTATAATATAATATATCTATGTATCTATGTACCTTGATTATTTTTATTTAATACATACATACATTCCCTCAAGTAGAGCGATACTCAACCGTCAATGAAAGCCTAACTTGGTGCATTGTGTGTGAGGTGCATATACGTTGGTGGCAGGATGAAACGATTGGTCTCTAAAGTGATTTTCCAGCCCCCAGTTTTTTTATAAAGGAATGGCGGCACAACCTACTAGTTCTTCCTGCAGAGGAAGTCCACTAGGAACTACGAATCTGCATCCCCGCTAGTAAAGACAATTAATGAGCCCCTTGAAAACACAGGCCTCACGGTCTCAATGAATATGGCTATGATGAAATCATATATCGGAATAACAGTAATGCTCTTTCAGGGACTTTACTTGAGCTTCTGGGTTTCCCAGCAGGAAAAAAATTCGAGGCTGGAACCCATGTTAGTCCTAACATTGTAGACATCACTGGAGGAGTAAATAGCCTTCTTGTCTATATCAACATTATCAAGAATATGAACGTAGGCAGTTTCCAAATTCTGTTCCTGGAACTCATTCTGCTGGGCAATGCTAGTCCTGGTGAAATAATCGACTGGATCGCTAGTGGACCTGTCTACAAAGCTCACCAATTGAACACACGCTCAATCAAAGTAGGTGTTAGAGACACACATGGGGATAGCATAGACTTCAACCAATACGACCTAAAAGAGAGACTGAAGGCTGCGGCTCAAACAGAAAGCACAAAGGAAAACCTCATGAATCTTGAACATGCTGGGCTTACCGCTGCGCGCTTGATTCTGTAATTATGTTAACATACATCCCTGTTAGACATGCACACTTTTTTATGTGATGCATAACACTGGTATGAATTGCGTTTATGAAAAGAGCCATCTTAACACGCATCTACTCGAGCTCGCAGGTTTGTGGGTGGTGCCCCCAACTCATACTGATGTGATTAGAACATACCAATACCTCTTAGAGACCTGGGGTGACCATGATCACACAAACAAAATTTGTTTCGAAACGGGCACCAAGCAAGACTTTATCAATCTTTCTGATAGCTATGTTAAGGTCAAATTTCAGGTCGTGCGCACTACAGGGAGTATCATAGCTGATGATAAATTTGCACTGAATAATCTATTTGTGCTCTGTCAGTTTGGGAAAGTTACTTTAACTGATAGATCTGGTCGAGCTATTTTCAATCTAGATGAGAAGCGATACTCATGCTATTGTCGAAAAACAAGAACTGTTATGAGAGTGGTGCTGGTCAGCTCGTAGGGTGGTACCCAGACACCCCAGGGCATTTTGAGACTAAAAATGAGCCTATACAGGATTTGTTGCTCAACAGACTTCGCAGTTGCAGAAGCAGCTGTTAATGCTACAACAACAGTAGCTGTCACGTTTGTATGGTGAAAGAGAAAGCTCTGTATCTTATGGACAGGACTCACTTCTACCAGCAACAAGAAACGGCAAGACTCAGTTTAAACTGAAGGATATATGGAACAGACCTCTGCCTAACCGCATAACTGTAGCTATTGTGCGTGCATCAGCATTCGACGGAGACATAATCCCGAACCCTTACAACTTTGCAAACTAAGAACTGACTTGACTACAGCTGACTGTTGGCTCAAGAGAGGTGCCTGACAATGCCTACAAGCCAGTTTTTAATGAAATAAGCATGAAGGGCTCCTTTTTCACAAGAAAGTATCTTTTCACTCTGGATGTTGCCAGTTAGGCTTGGGTAGCCAACAGTAATGTTATCAACCTTGCAAGCTATGTGGAAGGCACCGCATTTTAAATGTTTGATTTGGCAGTTGATGGATCACATGGTGCACATTAGAGCCTAACACATAGAGGCTCTTTGCAATTGCCAGCACCTTTGTAGAACAGGTGTACAGTTGTATGCCCTGCGTACGCCTAAAATTTTATGTTTTTTTTTATTCGTTTCAAGTGGTGAAATGAATGAAAAAATCCTTGTTTAATGTAATGGTTGTTTCATTACACCCAACTATCGATTGTTGTTAGCAAAGCGTGACTTTTATCAGGGTTCGAATAAGATATTAATGAATCAAAAAGTATAGAGTTGATTGAAATAGCGAAAAATTTTTTCAAGTTTTAATATAATGTTTTTACTTTGTGAGTTAGTTTATTTTATTTCTTTACATTGATAAAGGTTTTTCTTTGCCCGATTCATTTGTAGCTTAAAGTTTACCTTCGCCTTCTTGGAACAGTTTGATATTCTATTATTCGAAAATCGTTCTTTTTTTTAATAATTTTTTTCAGAGCTTATTATATATATCTATAAATTCACACAGGCGATACTCTTTTTGCTATTAATAAAAGAATTTCTTTACTTCATTCTTAACAAGAATTCACCAAATAAAATCCCATGATGTTTAAAGTTTATCATAAACAAACAATAAAATTTATGTTATTAAATTTTCTTTTTATTCACACTTTATCTCCACACTTTATTAGTAGCATCTTTTGTAGAATTAATTATTTCAGTAAATAGCTTTTTGAGGCATACCCAAATGTCATTTGGTGTAGTGCTTTGCTAAGTTTGCTCGAATGCCACCCCTGTGAAATGCCTATGGATGAGATTCAACTTAACGCGGTCTGGCTGGCACCACATCAACCTTTTGACACCGTGTAGCGCTGACATTGTCGCTTTCTGGCAGTTTGGGAAAACATTTTCTTTTCCTGGTTCTAACAACGGCTCTGGTTCGCAGTGTTTTTTAGGAAGAGAGCAAAGCTCAAAAGGAATAAAAACGAGATATTCCTGGGCTTTCCCCCAAATTTCATGATTGATACCATGAAGAGCGCGGACCTGATCTCCGCCAACAAAGTCATTCCCTCAATGCAGTGATCAGAAAAAACTTCTTCCTTGGTTTTTCAGCAACTTTTACGAAGATGTGGCTGCTGGTGATGTGTGCCACAATATATATTGACGCAATTTTTGTGACCTTTAAACGCGGGCATCTATTATCTGATGCACCTCTAATTAAAAACAACCAAGGTCTCAGAGCTGTGGACAGCAGAAGGGTTTAAATTTATAACTACCAGTTTTATATCTACGTGAAACTCCTTAGTTAGATTAACAATTATAAATTGTATTTCTATGCAAGAAAGGCGCCAAGATAGCCTATGTCTTTTCCAAATGCAAGTATAAAACTGTCCTAGCCTGCATTAGTAACTGCTAATTGTTTATGTACGTGTAACTGTCCTGGCCTATTGTTTACGTATGTGAGGAAAGTACAACGAGTATTAAGCCCCCTCCCCCACCCCACAATCCCTCCTTCTATCGACCAAATAATAGCTTATATTTTGTCTTGTCTATTATTATATGACTTTTCTCATATCAGTTGAATACTAAGTATATTACTTTTATGCAGATATGTGAAGTAGCAGTCATTTTATGCATTGCGATTAGTGAAATGTGTCTAATTTGTATTCCTGAAATGGACCAAGTGATTCTTCACTAAATTTATTATCTTCTTTTCTATTGAAAATGGTGTTTTGCTTTTGTAGATTAAATTTTGGTAAAACTTTGTGGAAACATTTTTTAAGATATTGTCATAAGTTTGTTTGTTTATTTGATGAATCTTTTATTCCTGTAAGTTCTTAGAAGGTAAAATAGAAGCGTGCTGTTATACTATCAATTTGAAGGTAATAATACATTAATAATAGACTATTAATATTACATTATAAAATGGTCATGGGAAGTTAATCAAAAAGTTTGGTATGGTAGAAGTCAATCTTTAACATTTCAAATGAAACAAACTGCTACTGGTATTCAGTGTTTTGGATTTTATCTGTATATTCATTGTTTTGTATTATCTATGTGGTTGTTATTTTATATTAATGAGTTTTATAGACTATTTTGTGCTAAAACAAATCGAATAAAGCCATGTCTGATTTAAAATGATTATTTTGATCTTTATTGGCAACTATTCATTGCTTTCTTATTACATTTAGTTTTGCTGGTATGAAGGGATATGGTTATACACCGGAGTATCCTGGTTTGAGACAGGTTTTATTTATTTACTAAGTGATACTTAGCACTCATCAGGTTGGAAGTGTATTGTAAGTTTATATGATATTTTTAGGTATTTATATGTCACTTGTTAATTTATTTTGGCTTTGTGGTAGACAATATCTTTCTATTCCTTTCTTTTCTATACCTTTCTATCTTCTTGGCATAATATATGGCACCTACTTGCACCAATGGAAAAACATGCTTAACCTGAAAACCTAAGTTATGTGCATTTCACAACAACTTCTTATAAAGAGAGACATTTGCAATAAAGTGGGTTTGACCTACAAACCTTATGCAGTCTATGCAAATACCAAAACTATATAACTATATTTTTGTAGTATAATATTTTGATACCGTCTGTGCTATAAAAGTTTTCCTATGTAGATTTTTGTAAAATATTTTCTAGACTGGAATCTTACGTGTGAATTGTGTAGATTGTTTGGATCGAACCAACACTGCTCAATTCATGGTTGGAAAGTGTGCCCTGGGTTTTCAGGTATATATTTTGCAAAGATTTTCTCTATTGCTCTGGTTTTCTGAGTGCTCCTAAGTTTGCTTAAATTTTTGATTTAGACTCTTGCTATTTTTTAAGGACTTAGTAAAACTTAATTCTTTTGTGGACCATTTTTGATTTCACTTTTTAGACCGCATTTTTTTTTGTTTGAATAAAAGATAGTTAAGGCTAATTAGGTTTAGTGATTTATTTAAAATTATTATAAAAAACTTTCGTTTTGAATCTTATATCAAGTATGTAAGTTTAATAAAAGAAGATTTTTACTATACAGTTATATTAACTGAACGATATAAGTTTCAAGTTATTAATTTTTTCCAAAGGAATGCATTTCATACTTTAATTATTTCCAAACAAATATGGATATATCATGGAAAAATTTATTTAGACTTATTAGGTCAAAATTTATGATTTATTATGTTTATAGTTGTATGCATTGGGAGTCATTGAAAGTCCAATTTTACAGTTTGATTCAGATGCTGTCAGGTAATATTTTCTACAATGTGTCAGAAGATATTTATGTCTAAAAAACCAAGAGGGTCTACATAGAAAAGTAGATAAAAATATCCACTTCTATTTAACATGCCATCACTTTCAAAAATCAGTAAAATAAAATTGGTTATCAAATAACCAGCAAAATCTTTGCCTGCAGAATCAAAATTAACCTAATAAGGACCAATAGAGCTTGAAATTTTCCTTAAAGGTTTTTGTTCTTTCAGGCATGACAAGAATGAAGGTTGTTCTTTTGAGCAACAATAAGTTGTTGTGTTTTGAAGGTATCAGTGGTTTTGAAAGCTTTACTCTAAGCAACTGTTTATTATATCCTAAGATTTTAAAGACAAGGCATTGGTTAAGGGACTGTTTAATATTTTGGAGGCTTGTTTATGATAAAATTAGGTGCTATTTAATTAAGGTAATCAATTAATTAAAATGTGAAAAAGAAAGTGCACTTTTTTATTATCAAATCGAGTTTGAAGAATTTAAGAAATTTACAGCAATTAGAAATAACTGCTATTTCAATTTTAATCCTCCATTTAATAGAAACGTTTTGGCCATTATTGGAAAGATAATTTTATATTTAATGGATAAATACTTTCTACACTCATATAGATATATGAGATTTTTAACTGAAAAGCAGTTAAATCAAGCTAAAGCTGCACTCAATACATAAATAGAATTATAAAATCACAAAAAAATAATGAAGGTTGTCTGATGAAGAGGGATTGTTGAGCAAACAACTTAATTTATAAATGCATTTCCTTGGTTCCCAACATCGGCATGTGGCTCAGCAGTAGCTTGTATGCTTTACTTGTACTAGGCCTCCAGTTCGAGCCCTGTCGCGGGTGTTCTTTAGTTTGACTTTTGATGATCTGTCGTCAGTAAATAAAAATAAAAAAAATAAAAAAAGTAAATCAGGCATATATTGGATTGAAACAAGATATGCTCACTGCAAGTCATCTTCCAATTACAAGTAATGTTAAAAAAAAAACGTTTTAGGTTATGCCTGGGAAATGAAATAGAAACAAAAAATTACTCCAAAACAATCATGATCCATTTAAAAACAATACTTTTTTAGAAAAATTGGTTAATTGTTATTAAAAATCGGAATGCTGGCATTAAAATTGGGAACATCCAAATTCGATATTCTATACAGCATTAAAAAAAAAAAAGTTGTTTTTTTGAAGAAATTTTTTTTTTTTTTTTTTATTTATTTATTGTATCTATCATTTCAAGTTTTTACCCTACAATATCTATCCAACTGTTAAGAAATACTATGAAATTTGTAAATAGCATCATAATTATAAGTAATGAGAAATATCACCCATTCAATCAAGCACGATAGATACTGTTGTTCCACTAAAAAGAACCATTTTTAAAAGAAATCGTGAGAATATTATGAAGCTATGAGTTGCCGCAACAATGTAGAGGTTTGTTAACTTGTTGGGACATTCATATTGAGCAAGTTAAAATTAAAAAAAAAAAAAGATTATGGGTATTTGAAAATGTTCCTAAATCTAAAATTAAAAGAAAATAGAAGAGTTTGATCAAAATATGCTAGAATTGTTGTCTGAATATAGCAGTTGGTACCAATTTATTCATTGTTAACTTTCTAGATATGGAACTTAACCAAAGGACTAGCATATTTTATATATATTGAAAATATGAAAATGATCCAGTTTACATCAACAGCAAATATATGTTGTGATTAAGGCCTTGATGTAAAAAAATGTGTGTTGGACAGCTAAATCCATTTTCATATCTTTTATATATACTTCTAGTATTTTAGCAAAAAAATTAAAATCATAAAAAATAAAATTCAGTTTATTGAAATCAACTCTATAGATCAAGCTAATCAGCTGATTATGAATGAGATACACAAAAAAAATATGCATATTTTTCTTTTTGTGTCTAGTAGTGTTTATTGCTTTTAAGCATGTGCTTATAGACATATGTAAATTACAACTGGAGCTGAGGATCCTTACAGAAAGATTTTTGATATAAGATACTCTGATAGTATTATTTATTTAAAAATTTTTTATTTTAGGATACTGGAGGAATTGTTTGAAGCTCATGGTGACACTCTTGCATTACAATATGGTGGCTCACAGATGGTGCATAGGTAAGACAGTCAAATATTATATCTGGAAGAAATGGTACATGTGTTTTTTTAAATTATATTTTCTGCATTATAAATTTCAATTTTATTTACAAAGTCATATTAAAATAAATGACACAGTCCAGTGACTGATCCAGGTTATTTTTAAAGACACAGAACTTTGTATGAGCTAAGCAACAGCAAAGTTTGTAGCAACAAGGTTTTAGTTTCGCTACTTTTTGGCTGTTTCGCTTTTTTATTTTTATTTATCATTAATTTTTGCATTTTGTATTTATTTGTATTTATTTATTTATTTATTTATTTAATTGCTCCTTTCTATTTCTACAAACCCACTTGTAATTTATATTAAAACTAAATATTTTAAGACCTAAATTACATAATTTTTATTTTTGTTTTATTGTTGTTAAAATTTCCTTGGGTAAGTTGCTCTACAGTTATTTAAATATGACATTAGACTTTTAAAAGTAGTTTAGAGAATATATCCCATCTTGATACTAAGTACGACTATCCTTTAAATAATAGAAAAAAAAAAAAAAAAAAAAATTCATGCAGCGAAGAATGTAATGGTAAAAAATAAGTTTTGTTTTTATTTTTTTCCTTCTATATCACTGTTTAATCAGTTAAATTTGCGTATTATTCTGTTCATATGACATTTTTCAATGCTACTTTAAAAAAGAGCCAGTATTTTGAAGAGTTGCAAGGGGTTTTTATAAATTTTTCTTGGAGTACCTCAAGAAAACTCTATGAAAAAGTGTAAAGCTAAGGTATAACTATAATTGTATCATCTTAACTTAATTGAGCTCATATTTGTCAAAATCTCTAATGAAGGTAATTTTTTAACTTTAAATGTTATGACCTAAGTATTTAATTTTGAGTATGTGTGAATTTTTGCTTACTCAAAATCATATTTGGTAAATACGATAAAATAGTAGAATTCTTCATTGTTTAATTTGTCCTGTTAAATTGGAACTCATCATATGCAAATGAGTTTAAGAAAAACTATTTAGTATCTGAATTTATTTCAAATAATGTTTGGTTATGTGAAAAAATATGGAATGGTTAATTCTACTGTAACTGTTACTAAACACATATCTGTATTAACCTAATTGTGGGTCCAGCAGGTTTACCGCATGCATTCTGTGGATGAAATGCTAATTTTGTGTTTATATGTTTTCTTTGTTAACCGTAGTGCATCAGGAGTAGTATTCTTAAATAACAGTTCACTTTTGAACCCAGTGTATTTTTTTCAGTGTTTCAAATAATTTCAATGATTTTTTCTTTTTTTATAATCTTGTATGAGATTAGGTCTACTGCTACTTCAAAGTAGTTTTTAACACTTCATCGTTCATTATCATTGTTTGATTTATTATTATAGTTTGACATAATTAGTTTCTTTAAACATCTTTCTGAGTATTTCTCCATGGTGAAATGAAGATTGCCACTACTTCTATTCCATAGAAAAATCATTTGGTCATGACCATTTATCAAAAGTTGTTCAGCCTGTAATAAAACCTTTGAACTCCTAACAAAATAATCCTTTGGATTTAACCAATGTCATTATTTTTTTTTTCCATGAGAGTTTTTTCCAGTAACTGCTCATTAATTTTTTCTAGATTTTTATTTTTTATACGGCTAACCTATATATAGATATTTTAGGTATAAAAGCATCATATTTGAATTTTTCTCAAAACCTGATGAAAAATCTTTGTGTGAAATTACAGGAGCATGGGCTGGAAATGTAATTTTTTTTTTTATTAGAAATTTTTTTTAATTAGTTGCTGGGAGTTCATTAACCACTAAGTTCTTGTTTATCTAAAATTAAGTAAAATTTCACATTTTTAAAGATTGAGTGTATAGACATCAGTTGATTTAAAACTTCCTAAAACATTCTAGTTGCATTAGTGCATAAATTCCAGAAAAAATAAGCTAAAGTTTCTTGAGAAAATCAAAGCATCTAAACTTTTGAAAAATTTTAACATGTTTTGCAGCTTGGATCTTAGGAACTAGAATTTTCAGTTGGTACTTATTTGTGCTAAAAAATACCCTGAATGGTCCTTTAACTACATACAAAATTTAAAAACAAAAATAGTCAAAGAATTTCGAGGAAAATCCAAAAGTTTTGATTGGATAACGAAAAATATTATTTGATTTCTGAAGTCTTTTTTATATTTTTGAATATTAAATTGAGAAAATATTTCTATAAGAAAAAGAAATAATAATAAAAACTGTGATTTTTTTTTTTTTTCAGACACTGTAACATAAATGAGTTTACAGGATATTCCAGTAAATTATCATGTCATAAAACATTCATAATGCTCCAGGGCATAGTTCAGTGTTTGAGGAATAAACTTTACTATAACCTTATTGATTGTATATAGAAAAAATGCAAAAATATTTAAGTATACGGTAATATATCAAGAAGTTAAAAAACACCATACGCAAAATAATAAAAATCTAGTATTCAAGTTTAAAAACTTTAAGTACTCAGGTTTCCAGCAGATATAATCTATTATACAGACTGCAAATATAATGAAATAATCTTTAGCAATAATTTGGGTGAATAACTGACATATCTAAAATAAAAACATTAAATATGCAAGGTTTCATAATTATCAAAGCTTTTGGGAAAAATGAGCGTTGATTGTTTCCAGACATGGCTGCTGCATTTTAAACAGATATAATTTCGGTGGAACAATGTTAATAACATTAATTATGTCATAATATTATTAAAGGAATCCTAAAAATTCGCAAAAAGAGGTAAACTTATTCAATTTTTCTAATTCAATTGTAGAAATTATGCTTCTGATGAGACATAAAGTAATATGTGGTTGAGTATTTCCATTTTTGGTAACTTGAGTATAACGGTTATTTTGTACTGTCATAGAATAATGTAAGATTTATTCCATGTCTAGGATTCGAACATACCGAAAGATTGCGCCATGGACCTCCTACTCCAGAGATATTATGCAAACAGTATCAAGATACTACAGTAATGCATTTACAGGTATGACATAACATAGCTGATCTAAATTTGATAAGGAAGGGTAAGTTAATCTTTTCTTACTTTAATTCAAATCATCATAACTATATCTTTTTACCTATTGTTTGAAAACTTATATCACTTTGATATATGCTTGATGTCTTCCAAACCTAAAATTTAAATGCAAATAAAATATCGTTACTCAGTAAGGCACTTTATATATTCATTAATAACTACACTAACAATTTCACTGTATTTATAAATAGCCTGTCTTATGTTGTTCTTAGGAATTTTCTAATAAGATTTTTCTACTTATAGATACAGACAGACAGCAAGCAATTAATCTTTTTCTGGGTACGTTTAAACCTAGTTTTAAAAAAGACAATATATGGGACATGGTTACTGACTACTACCTGCATCACTCAAGTACAATGAACCTAGATATTTTCAATACAAGAAAAAGGTAAATTATATTTGCTCTAACAATTTTTCTAATTTTTGCTTGATGTTAGCTCGGATAATTCTCTAACATCCAACACAAATTGCAGGTCTGGGAAAACTCTGTTTCTCAACTTATGACCCTAATTTCTCTCAATCAATTAGAGAACTCGATTTTTCAAGTATTGATATTTCTAAAGCGGCTTATAGTTACAGTTGTAATACAACTGTACAGCGTACAGTTGTAATGATTTTTATTTTTTTATGATAATGTAATATCATTAAAGAAATATAATGTAAAGTAATGTTGTTACTGATGACTAAATTACCCATGGGAATGCCCAAGCTACCCAAAATAGGACATTAACTAAAATTACTTTTAAGGATTTTTCTAATTTTTTGCTTGATTTTAGTAAAGATCATTCTTTAACATCTTACACATGTTGTTTGTCTGAGAAAATTTTGGTTCTCAACTTATGCTCCAAAAAGCTCTTGACCAATCAGAACAACTTGACAAATTTTAATCATGATGTGCTACCATGGAAGGACCGCTGTAATGGAGCTACTGATAACTAGTTTTCCCACAGGCATGCCTAAATTTGGTCGATTTTTATTTCGAAAACAATTTCTCATAATTATCGAGGAAAACTGATCTGTACAGTTAAATTATCATCTATTTAAATGTTTTGGTCAGAGACCTTAGTTCAAAGCAGTCAAAATTGCGAAAAATTCAGTTTTAGAAATTATGTTTTTTTTAGGAGTAGCTTAAAACTTTTTTTTTTTTTTTTTTTTTTTTTGCTGGACTCCCCAGAAAATTCGTGTCGATTTATGAAGTGAAATTTGTCTCTCACCATTTCTTTATTAATAATATTTGAACAGTAGAGAATAATTCAATCGAGACAATATTTTCTCATCTCCATCTCCCCATTTCTTTAGAATAATATTTGAACAATATGTGAAACATATTCGAACGCTCTTAAACATCTATTATTCTAATATTTAATTTTAATTTTTTAAACGTACCTGTTTTATGAACAAGTAAGTTAAATTAAAACGTTGCATTATTTTAATTTGAAGTATATTTTAAATTTCATTTTATTGTATATTAATCACTGGTAGCTTAAGAAAAATTTTTGTTTCTTGAATTCGTTTGCAGTTTTCTATGATCAATTATTCATCAATTACCATATTTCATTTTTAACTTTGGCTTGCCAACAACTTGCAATGCTTTCGCAAACCTTTATATGATGGTTTTTTTTTTTTTTTTTTTTTTTTTTTTTTTTTTTTTTTTTTTTTTTTTTTTTTTTTGAACTTGCAAAGAATCTAACACCAAAATCTTGGTTTTGTTTATACATGTTGATGGCAGATCGTGTACTATTTTCACTCTATTATTATTTTATAGACAGAAATCTAATTGAAGAAAAGAATTTGTAAAGTAGTGCTTTGCAATAATTAAATATAGAAGACTTAATTAGAATCATTTATCGAAGCATTTTTTTTTCTTTTTTTGTATTTAAAAGTATTAATCTAAAATTACAACAACTTTTATTATCTATAACTTTCCATGTATGATTTAAAATTTACTTTAGTATAACAAACAAAGAAGAAAATAACCGGTATAACCAGTATAATATCACAGAATATGTTATAATGTCACAGAATATTTTATAACTTAAGAGATTTTGGGTTCATTAATAAACAAAAGCATGCAACTTACATTGAAATATGTCAATTTAAATGTTTGCAGGAGAAATCAGCAGAGGGTGTAACATTGCACTCTTCACAGCTGCGTAATTTAGGAAGTTTCAGTCCATTATAAGTCATTTAACATTTTAGCTATACAAAATGGTGGCAGGATGAAGTTTTTGATTCATTACCGCTAGCTTGGGATGAAAGTAAGAACAATTTTTATTTCCAAACAAAAAGCTAGAAGTGATATGTGAAAATTTTTGTTCTTGGTACAGAAACCTATTTGAATTGTTTTTTGAGATATTAATTGTTTTGAATAGTCATTTAATTTTTAAATGTTGCAAACGAGTAATTTTTACAGATTTTCAGATTCATAATTTTATATCATCTGCTTTTTTGGCTAGCTGTTCCAATAGTCTTAGCATACCACTAATTTTAGCAGACAGGTTTAATCATTTGATAAAGTACTGGAATTTTACAGTGCAATTTTGTTCTTACAATCTGTTATTTTATGGCACAAAAACTATCCCTAAAATAAAAATATGCTTTAAAAAATGATTTTCTTTTTCTAGCCCATCTAGTTTGTTCTTAGTAGTTGTTACTGCTTCATTAATTTATAGTTGCAAAAAAGAAGATTATTGAAAGTGAAGAAGAGACCAGTTATGAGGATGAAGATACTTTAGATTTGTTTGCTGAATATTATCGTCCATCAGAGCTTACTGAGATTGATAGCTTGTACCCTAGGACCATGCCTACATCAACTAAGTAAGCATCAACATTTAAGCAATGCAAAGCTGAGAATATCTCATATGTTTTCCTTTCCCTTCCATTTCTCTATCTGCTTGCTCAAAAAACACAAGAAACTTCTCAGTAAGTTTCAATCAGTTTGCACTGAAACTTTCTATGAAGTTAAGTAAGAAAAGCAAGAATTTTTGATTTAAGGGAAAAAAGATTTTGTTACTGGGTATATCCAAATGTTTTTTGAATTTTCCTCAAAAAAAAATTTTTTTTCAACTTTAAGTAGTGGATATCTTAAAATAAATGGCTACAATTCAAAAATCTTTTTATTTAATACTGGGTCCAGATATGGCCATTTTTGAATTTTTTCGTATAATCACTTTTTTTATTTATTTATTTATTTATTTTTTTTCACTATTTTTAATTTTTTTTTTAAATGTTGGAGGACTTTAAAGATCACCTTTTTACCCAAAGGGCTATTTATCAAAATCTCATTTATTTAATACTGGACCATATATTTTTTTTATCAAAAACTTTGTTTGCTACACATCACCTGTTTTACAAGTTTACTGGGTGTAGAAAAAAAATGATTTAATTTTGTCTGTGAAGAAAATTTTATTTTAAGAGTTTGAAAAATGAGATTTGCGTCTCAAAGTAGTTTTCGGGGGACCATTTGTGACCTATTTTTAGCTTTTTCTAAGCATGTTAATTTTTTGAGGTATAAGTTTTGAAATTGTTAAATAGTTTATAAAGTTTGGATTATTCTTTATCAGTCTTAGGACATTTTGACTTTTAGCTTGCTTGGCTAGTTGTAAAAGTGATGGTGCATGGTTATTTTGCCTACTCATACAAAGTAGTTTGTCGAATAAGAAAACTATTACTCATGCTATTTATTATATGCCCATATATCCAGCCCACAATGATATAACTCAAATATTTATAAGTTTAATAACTATTTTAATGTTTTCTTTAAAAACATATCTCAGAAAATTATGAATTTTCGATACATAACCTGGAATGTTTTTTGAAAGATTTTATTTATAATTTAGAGACTTCATGCCACCCTCATCTGTGGATCCCAGTCCATTCATTGTTCGTGCTCGTGGTAGAGTTCAAGATGAGTATGCATTATAGTGAAATAATGTCAGATGATAAATTCCTTAAATTATTTTTTTCAAGATATTGGCTTAAAAACGGCCATCTAAAACCATGGCTTCATGGTGCCTAGCCTGCAAAAATGTTTTTTTTTTTTCCATGGAAACCTCTATTTTGGAACTTTTTTTTTAGCTTAAAACCAAAAAAAAATAAAACATTTTTCAAGTCAGCATTTACAGGTATTTATAATATTAGTTAGCCATTCTCGAGATTAAATTTCAGCCCGAAACAGCTCGCTATTTCTTTTTCGCTATTTTCTATTAATACTCGGAACTTCTAATTGTTTCAGCAAGACAATCTTTTGTTTCTGTTTTCTACGGTTTGTTGTTTAAGAATATTATTATTGATTAAGCAGTTTGTGGATTAGTTGTCCTCAGCATTTTAGATTTATAAAAGACTAATAAAACTAGCTGGTAAAAATGAAAAGGGTCTTTGTCATCGTGGCAATAGTCTACTAACTGTCCTGTGTAACGGACTCAAATAGTTAGAAAAGAAATTATTGACATTTTCAAAAAAAAAAATTTTAATCGACATTGACATAAATATAAGAATATTTGTCTTTGTTGATGTCACCTTCTTTTTAACCATATAAAAAAGCAAGTGATAATTTTTCAGACACTAATAACTATTCTAAGCACTCTCCAGAAATGTTGAAACAAAATTTAAGTATCCATATACTAAATTAGACTAAAATTCATTTGGTGATGAAACTTTTGATAAAGTGGATATGAAAACCTCAAATTTCTACCACAAATGGATAAATTCAAAAGTACCAAAAAAATATATGCTTGATTAGCTGGATGAATTTCAATGGAGCACGTGCATAAATAAAAAAAAAGTGTGACAATTTAATTTTTATGATTTTGTAATTTTAAAAATTATTACATGGTCATATATCATGAGTGATTTTATGTGATTCTATTACGTGGTCATATATCATGAGTGATTTCATGTGATTCTATTACATGGTCATATATCATGAGTGATTTTATGTGATTCTATTACGTGGTCATATATCATGAGTGATTTCATGTGATTCTATTACATGGTCATATATCATGAGTGATTGTATGTGATTCTATTACGTGGTCATATATCATGAGTGATTTTATGTGATTCTATTATATGGTCATATATCATGAGTGATTTTATGTGTTTCTATTACATGGTCATATATCATGAGTGATTTTATGTGATTCTATTACATGGTCATATATCATGAGTGATTTTATGTGATTCTGTTATGTATTATAGGCTAAAAGCAAAACTTCTTAAATTTTTTGAAATTTAATTGTTATTTTTTAATCATTAGCACATTTTATTAAATTCAATTGATGCATGTAAGTAATTTCCTTGTTCTATTGCATTTCAGGTCACCTCAAGTGAGTCACCGAAATGTGATTGGTGGTCAGCCATTATCACCTGACAATACAAGTGATGAGGACTCCAGCTCTGACGATGAGAAAAGTGGAATTCAATCCACATTTAAATTTGCTTCAAGAGATCCACTTACACCTGATTTACTTGGGGTAACTAGAATATCATTTAGTATATTTATGTAATGACCGCAATTCCAGGATTCCCTGAAGTGTCCTGAACTTTGAGTCACAATTTTCAAATTGGATGGAGTGTCCTGGAAGTTACTGGAAGTCATTTTATATTTCCGAAAAAGTCAAATTATTTTAATTGACTTCGAAACAGTTAAAAAATTTTACGAATAGGGGATAAATTTTATGAAATGAATGTTCACTTTTCACTGCAATAGTTCATTTTACTCCTGTCAACTATTTTGTCTTTTAACGCTCTCTTATTGTTAGAAAAACTGTTGCCATTTAGATTTTTGTCATTAACTACGAAAAGCTCTGCAGAGAAGTTACGGAATGAAATAGACACAATAAAAAAAAAAGTGTCAATAATATCTGTGATTAAAGTGACTTCTTCTGCCTTCCACATCATGCCTGACACTTGTAAAGCTGAAAATACTTTATGTGAATCTTGAAATAAAATAATTAAGGTTAAGACTGGGAGGAGAATTAAATGAATCCATATCCATATTACTGTGATATCAAAGCAATAAACAGGTTGCCAGCGAATCTTTCAACTTTTCAAAACATACTCTGTGAAATTTCAATACAGTTTTCCTTCTTCATTTCTGAAAATGTTTACAATTTGATATTATCAAGAAATAGCTATTTTTTCTTATCAAGCTGGTTGTTTAGAAATTCTGGCATCTCAGAGATAAAAAAGACATTACCAGTACAAATATAACAGAATTCGGTAAAAAACACGAATTTGTATGAACACACTATATGTTTCATTAAAAGTAGAGAAAAAAACAAAATATATGTACCAGTTAAAGAAGAAAGAGAAAGATTTAAATTAGGGTAGGTGGGGTGGGGGGTGGCTATGAAATTTTTTTTTTTAAAGACATGTTCAAAAGTTGCTAAATAACATTTTTTTGTTCGGGACCCCTTTTTAAGGTCGCCCAGGGGCCCATTTTTGTTAACTCCTGGCCTGAATGACCCATGGTAGGGGTCAAAAATCAATATCTTCAAATATAAACATAATATATATCAAACTGTAGATAGTTTTATGTAGATTTAGATTCATAAATTCAGATTTATGCAGATTCAAATGGAAACATATGCTCAAAATCAACTGGAAATGAGTTACAGTGTCAAGTGTGTAAGTGGTTTTTTTTTTTAAGTAGGACTCAGAAAAAGGTAAAGAATGTACAGAATTTACAAATGTAAATTCTATACATTATTTTCGTTTTTAATTTTTGTTCATGATAAATTAACCCTTTTTCTTCCTTATAATAAATCTTTAGAAAGATCTTTCCCAAGCCCATGAACTTTAAACTCAAAGTTGATCTGTAAAATATACTTTGTCATAACAACACAAACAGAGGGAAATGGTAGCGTGGTAATGCAAAAACAAAAAACTTGTTGTTTGACATGCTTGTGGATAAACTTGTTCGTTCTGTTCTCTAAAGGAGTAATGCATTATTACCTTGTTTTAACCAACTTTTGTAAATAATAGTATAATAAAGACACATGATGGATGAAGTTTTGATGATAAGGAGATATTATATACAAGAGCAAAAGAATGGGCAAAATCTTGTGAAAATTTGGAATCAACTCCAAAATTAAATAAAAAAAGATCTAGTACATGAAATAAGAACTTTTTTTCATGTCTAAGAGCGCCATATTCTTCCACCATCATGGAAAGATGAAATAAATGGTGGGGCTGTGATAAATGTTTCCAGTGCGAACTAACTGAACTTCTTCCTTATGGAGTTTTACCAAGTGCCCATGAAGCTCTAAAATATTTGATTACCATCAAAGGCAATAATACTGGTCTTCAACAAAATTGTAAATTGAAGTTTGCCATTGATGTTTTTCTGCAATATTTATTCAAGAGAATTAAGAAGCGTTACTTATGATTTCCAAAAAGAGAGCAACATCCAAAAAAAGTCACAACTCCTGGGAAAGATATCTTGACTTTGTTGAAAAAAAAGAAAAGTTTATTTGATATTTTAGGTGAGTGGACAGTTCTTTTTTACATTTTTGGTTGATCAGTGTTAAGTAACAACTGTGTTAAATCATCCCCTAAGTTCCTGTTTTGACTATTGCGTACAGGTTTGTGGAAACAACAATGTATAAATTGTTTTTTTTTTTCACTTTAAGAAAAACAATTCTTTTACATATTGCTCTATAGATTGAATACAGGGACCCCTAGATCATTAGCTGTGAGCATTCTTATAGTTTTTTTTTTTATTATTATTTGTTCAGGATCTAAAGAACGAGTTAAACATCTGAAGAGTGCTTGGGGAGTCAATATATGTTGGAGTTTCTAAAACAACCAAAAAGCTATCCCTAGAGTTGTTTATTGCAGTAGCTACACTGATAGCAAAAGGGAAATCGGGTACTTTAATACTAGTGTCGTGCATTGCGAATGTTTGAGCTGATTGTGGAGAAAGTATTTTGTATGTCTTTTTATCAAAAGATATAAGTTAAATTCAATTGCTAACTGTGATTTTATTGTACAGTCTCCAAACTATTACTTCTTAGATTGATTGGTCTTGTGATTTCTGAGAGCTTTAACACAGGTCAAGGGTAGAAAATTATGATAAAAACTCATTCCAGAATGCTGATATTCTGATCGAGGAAGAAGGTTTTAACGATTAGGCGATGATCAAGATATGTGGAAGGAAATGATCAAGAACCCACAACTAAAAGAAAGAAATGTCATTATATTCAAGATCTTAGTGATAATTGTGTTGATGCCCCCTTAGCAAAAGAGAAGGAGAGTTTTGATCGGCTATATGTGGAGGTGAGATATGCTAAAGCAAGTTCTGGGTTTGAGACAACAAAAACTTGTTTAGATGGCAAAAGACTTGCAGTCCATGATTATGTGGATGGTTTAGAAAGATACTTTGGTTGGATGAAAGGAGTAACTGACTTTTCTTTGGCATGTCTAAGGAATATTTTTGGAGCATTGGAAGGTAAGAGTTAGCTTCTTTTTGTATTCATTAGCCTATGGCAGTCTCTAAGCACAAAGGGTGTGCGGTAAGCAATACTGTAATATAGCATTGTGTGGATGATTTGAAGTCAACAAGTTAAACTTTTCAGACTTTATAGATTTTGTTTTATAGATTTTACAACGTACCTCTAATTAGCACTTCTTTCAAGGTCAGATAATGTACTTGCTTCACCAAGTCCAAGACACTTGAGAATCACTTTTAACCTATGTTACTACATCTTAATATTATTGATTGTATGCTTTGGATGCATGCGGTACAAATTGTACCGTATGCATCAAAAGTATCATTCCTGTTCTAGCTACTGCCTTTGGTAACCGAGATGAATGCTCTACAACTGCATCAAAATTAAACATTTTTACTGACTATGTTCCTCCGCATCCTGAAGCGAATTATGATGAAGCAAATTAATATCCACCTGGCACACATATTGGTGTAGCGTGGTTAAAGGAAGACAGCTGTGATTGTTATACTTGGTATTTAGGCGATTTTTTCAAAACAGATATGTAATTATCTCATTCAATCTCCAATTTACCATTGCTCAGCTAATTTGTTCATTACTTTGGATATTTCAAAGAACAACTTACATTGATAAAAGTAATTAAGGAAAATTTAATTTTCCTTTTTATTAAATTTTCAGTTTTTCTAATTGCATATAAAAACACAACTTCAATCACAATCTTTAGATGTATTCTAAACACAAGAAAACATCACTGCTTACATTAACCTAAATATTTCATTTTAGTAGATGTATTATTGAAGTAGATTAACTTTAAATGCTATGAAATCTTCCATTTTTAGGAGTAGCTTATTCATTACTGAATGATAAGCTGCTGAAGGTTTCCTATTTCGTGAAAACTGAAAAAATTGGAAGTCAATGGACTTTTCCTGAAGAGGCTGATTTGCAGATCACCTCAAAAGATTAAATTATATGCCAAGTGAAGAACGTTTCCTACCACTGTGTCATGCGTGTGATGCTTCATCGATAAATGCTAAGCTTGAAGAGACAATCAGTGCTATGAAATAATATACTAGTTAACTTGATATTTATTTACGAATTGTATATTTACGGAAAAGCAGCTTATAGCTATTAGTGGAAAGCTCTTGCTAATGAAAAAGAAATTGAACTCTTAAATTTTAATAATCCGTTCTAAAAAAGTGCAAGATACAAGGTACTCACAAATTCATATATAATTCATTTTTAATTGGTTTTGAGCATAAGTTTCCATTGTAATTCTGAATGTACATAAAATTTCCTACAATTTAATATAATACAATACAATATGTCTATATTTGAAGATACTCGTTTTTTGCCCCTATCGAGGGCGCGCTCAGACCAGGGACTAGCAGAAATAATGAAAAATAAAAAATGGTCCGACCAAAAAAAAATATTTTTCCTTTGTTTTTATGTAATTTTGCAACTTTTGAACATATGCCACTCTTTTCATTTGATATTTTTTTCGTAGTCCCTCCCATATTTAAATGGTAATACCTAGAAAAGAGGAACAAAGAAAGCAAGGTTGTCAAGAATGGTAAAAAAGAAAAGCAGGTGCAAATGAGAGTATTACAGAAAAAGGAAATAGCAGCAAATAGGTTTCTATGAAAATAAAGAAATCAAAACTTCTCGTTTCTTATAAAAAATAGTGGAAGATAATACTGTTGAAAATAGTTCTTTTATATTTTTAGATACATTATTAATAAATATAAGTGACTTCAAATTAATTTTAGTAATGTATAATTTTATGAGCAACTTATACCTGATATGTGTTTATATCAATTTCTATGAACCTAATAGATTTAATTAAAATTCAAAAAACTATTCGTCAGACAAAATTGGTTAATTTTTCTCCAAAGGATGAAAAACTTTTCTGACAGGTGATTTGGTCTCACCAAGTTTTATCACATACTGGAATTTTTCACTGAAAATTTTTTTTAAGAACACGTGTCGATTTTATTGAGATTTTTTCTTGATATCAGAAAAAAAAAATTTCTGAAAATTTTTGATTGATGGGCTTTTTAAAAGTTTGCTGGACCCTGTACCCCTCCCTTAATGATGGTTAAGATTTCGTCAAAAAAAAATACAATTTTTGAATTTTTATTTTGAAATTAGTTTCTGCTAAAATTATAATATTGGTGAATATTTTTTATTGTCGATTTTATTAAATTAAAAAATTTAACAAAATATTTTCAAGAAATTTAGAAATGTGTTTTTCTTCCTTCAGATCTTTTTTGCCATGTTTTTATGCGAAAATAATTTGCAAATACTGTGTATAATTAACTCATTTGATCCCTTTTGAAGAATAAATTACCTTTCTACGGAATATATGTTACTTTATTTAGGATTCTTGGCAAACACTTGCGCAGATGTCTGGCATCAGGATTTTAGACCCTCCAGAAAAAGACTTAAATATGTACAGGAAGTAAGAATGATTTTATTATCATCAGAACTGAACTGATCTTCCTCGAATAATTAGATTTCTATGTGATCTTGGTGTTCTTTGAGTATAACAACTTATTTTAAAATCAGTATTTTTATTTTTAATAGTGGCTTTGTTTTTCTTTAGAATGCGCATGATTCGTTATTGCTTATTTTTGTCTTAGTATTTGGTATCTTAAATTTCTTGTTTGATTTCTTTAAAAATTTTTTTTATGGAAATTTATTTCCAAACCTTTTAAGCATCGCTAAGAAAATATTAGAAATGTTAGCCTTCAGTTGTTCAAAGAATATTTTTAATGATTTTAACTTTTTTGAACTTGGCATTCTTACGTAAAATATTCTCATCATATCAAACAACTGTCATGCTCTGTTGGGGGTTTTATTGAAATATGGTTGTGTCTCAACTACTATACATGAAGATATTTAAAATCGATACGAGGAGGAGTTTATTAAAGTAATTTTTGTGAGTTCTCAAGTTTAACTGACTATTGAGGGGTTAAAGGTTAAGGCTATAAACACAAACACAAACTATTTTAATAAATAAATCATCGTGTAAAAAATGTTACTATTATTTATTGTAATTATTAAAATTTATTGCTACACCCTCCTTCTTGTTAAGAATAGAGCAAATCCTTCATTGAATGCGGCTGACGTTAAAGATACTCCGGAAAGTTTTGTTTTATAGCTTCACCTATTTAACAACACTTATCTAAAGTATAACAGCAAATGTCTCGTAAAGTTCTTAAATTGTTTCATAAGTATAATTATACTGATATTGTTAGTTACTGCACTTTTGTAATAGCTATAACAACTTACTGCGAATATATACGTTGGGGCTTTATACCTGTGTTGGTATTTTTTTTTTTTTTTTTTTTTTTTTAGATACGCTGAAATCAGTAAAATATCATGTAACATAAAATCTACAAGATATCGACACAATTACAAAAAGAAAGGGTTGAAGTGGTTTGTTTTTTGTGTTTTTCGATAACTGGTTTATATTTTTATATTTACAATTATTAGAAAACAAGACAATTTCTTAACGAATTTTTTTATTATTATTGTTTCCTATCGAGTAAAAAACATTATTTATAATTTTCAAAGAGATTAATTGATTATTAAATTATTAAATTTTTTTCTTAATAAACATACATTTCGCAATCAGACAAAGAGATTCAAGTTGACTTTAACTTCCCGAACACACGCTAATGACGCCTTAGTGCGAAGTCTCCCTTTTTAAACATTATTTCTAAAAATTCTTTAGTAATAAATTAAAATAATTAAATCAATCAAATTCTTTGATAAGTGGCGTTGTGTAAGTGGTTATTTATGACATTCTATTACAAATGATTAAAACTTAATGTGTGCTTAATTGGTTTATGTTTTATAACATTGAGCAAATTAATTTAAAATATTTAAGTGTAACACGACTTTTTTTATCTCATGTTATTTATTTTTCCTATTGCGTAATAATATATAAAATGTAATGTAAAGGTAAATTTTTGAAAAAAATTATCTTTCTATAAAATGTAACATATAGGATTATACACCTGTTTATAATTTGTTTTTTTTTTTTAACACATCCTTGTGAAAAGTTATTTATTTTATTTGTTTGTATATTTCCAGTCAACTATAAAACTGAGTAAATCATTTTTAATTTAAATTTAGATATCGTACTCATATAATGACCTCAATGAGTGAGCTTCTCAGGTGGAATGGAATTTTTCTCAAGTGAATAAGTAGATCATTCGCGAAGTTAAATCCGCTGGAAAATCCAAATTCTAATAAGCAAATCTTTATTCTAAATGTGCTTTGAAATATATCCACACAAGCTATTGAATTTCTGAACACTCAATTCTTTTAATTTTAAATTTTCACAACTTCCTTAAGCTAATAAACAGTTTTTCGTATTGAATTAAATTTATTCTGGCGCTGATATTTCTTCTGATAACATTTCCATCTTTCTGTTTTAAAGGGAATGTTCAAGTAATTTCTCGGAAGGTAGTACGCATAACATTTCACCTGCCAGTGTAGATAAAGCTTCAAAAAAATTTTATGAAACATACTGTAAGATAGCACTCAATGGTCCTTCGTCGCCTTCAACAAATGATGCAAATATTTATTCATCTTATATTGGTCAAAAGTATCTATGAAAAAAGGTTAGAATTATTTTCCGTAGAATGTCATTGATTATTGTTTGATATTTCTTTTTCAAAATAAATGACGCCATGGGTATTTATTAAAAATCTTCATTTTGCTGGGGTGTCAGAGCTTTTCCAGCTCCGCGCCACTTTTTCTGGAACTTTTCTTTCGCTTTTTCTGAAGTTTTTCCTGCAGAAATAACTCCATTATGGTAGGAAAGTGACAAATTTAGTTTTTGGAATAGGAAATTTTAATCCTCAAATCTCTTCATTACTTCTTAAACGTTTAGAGTTAAAATGTCACAATAATGTATAAGCAGTGCAAATTTTTGCCTATATTGCGGTTTTTTATACAGCACAGCCACTTAGTTGATAAAGGAGTTGAAGCAGAACCAAAACATGCATACTCAGCAGGGGAATAGGGTATTTTATAGATAATCCAGTGAAACTAACACGTTTTTTATTTTTATGTTTTCATATTCTAATCTTTTATCTTGAGTTTAATGAATGCTTTCGGTTACCAATTTCCAGGAGTGATTTTCTTTTTAGATATTTAAGCCGAAATTTGAGGTAAGCAATTAAAAAAAAAACCGAAATTTTCAAAAATATTTTTGTTAACATGTTTTTTTAGTACATTCATTGTCTTATTTGACCAAATGTAATCATTTTGTCATTAAATCAGGTTTATTTTAATTAGCACCTACATATCACCTTAACATTAACTTAAATGACGTAGCCTTACAAAGTTGTGTTATCAAGTAAGTATATAATCTATATAAATTTTTTTCCCAGTCGAAACACTCAACGAGTGGACTATGAATATATCGACTAAGTTGATAAATCGTATTATGCTTCAAGGCACCAAATTTAGATATAAATTCTATGTAGTCTCACTAGAATGTGAATATGTAATGGTTTTACATAAAAAAATTTGACATGTCTGAATTTTAGCACATAAAACAGCTCTTAGTAAACTAAATCTATATCTGATACAAAGACAGCGTCGAAAATTATTTTAAATACGTGTATGAAAAAAAAAAGACGTCATTAACGGCGGAAATACGTAGATGGAAAAAAGAAATACGTCATTGACGACTGAAAAGAACTGATTCTGAATAACTATTCTATTAAAATGTTACATCCTTTACGAAATGTGACATACGAAAATTCAAGCAGAAGTTCATCGCAGATTTGATTTCAAGGTCGAAAAAAATTTTTAACATATTTAGTTTATCCCCAATTCAAATTTATCCCCAATTACCAGATAATCTGGTCCTATTTGGTGGAAGTTTCACTCTGTGAAAATCGCACAGTCACGAAAAATATGAAAAAATAAAAAAATTTTTAAAGCTTATCGAAAAACGAGATTTATTTACAAAATTCAAAGAAATATAGGGAATATTTACCCTAAATAAAATTTTGTGGAACTTTTTGAAATGGCTAATTATTTACACAATAGATATTCAATTAAATTTTAACATGCTTGCATTGGTAGAAATCGAAATAAAGGTTTGTGGAACGTTTTTAAAATGTATGTGATTTAACGTAGCTATTTAATTTTTTAAGTTTCTCTTCAAACAATAATAATAATGTACTTTTGATTTGTTTACTAAACGAACCCAGTCTTGTCGCTTGAAAATTAACCATCAAGGATTTATGGTTGAGTGGAGTCTTACTTGCCTGCTTTTTTCTGTTACTGTGAACATCCTCATGTCTTAAACCTTTAGTCTGAAACCTACTATTGCACCACAAAGGACTTTGTATGTTTTAGCTACGGGTGGTTGTATTTAGCGATATGGTGATAAATTATATTTATATTTTACTGTTCGTTTGGAGGACTTCACATCTTAATATAGCTGATAAAAAAAAAATTGAAAAGATTCTGTATTTATTTGTCATACTGTTTTACGACCCCTCAACTAACGGGGATCACCAAAAAAAAGCTGCATTTTTCGATCATAGGTTTACTTTTTTGTTTATTTTATTTATTTATTTTTTTTTTTCTATAACCAAATTATATTACAGAACATAAAACATAGTATAAAATATTTAAGATATAATAGTAAATATGATATAGTGGTTATTAAAAGGAAGTCACTCATATAGCATTAAGCTGACCAAAGGGAGTGAGTGACTCCGAGAAAAATCACTTTGTAAAATAAATTTTAATTAGACAAATTTATTTATTCAATATTTATGATAAATTAAAATAAAGTTAAGTTTAAGCAACTTAAACCTTGGATATCAATTAAATATTAATTTAAAAAAAAAAAATGAAAAAGCAATTAAACTACAGAATCATTTTAAACATGAGTTTATAAAATAATCCTATTTAAGTCTATAAAAAAGTTTAGATGGAGAGAGTGTCCACGCTTTGCAACAAAACTGTTTTTAATTTCAGGTATTGATTTATTCCATTCATAGGTGCATTCAAATTTTATAAATTAGAGATACGTATAACATATTAAAACGACATAATTCTTATAGTATGAAATAATGATAAAACGTCAGAACGAAAAGATTTGAAACTAATAATTCTAAAGGTAGAGCGTTGGCCTGATATTATTTTATTCAAGTGATAGCTTCCACCTTGACCCCAAACCTGATATTTAGCATACCATGACGGATAAAGGCGTTTACCATTTAACTTAATATTAACTTTATAATCAAATCACTTTCTGGGACTATGAAAGATAATGTATTCAGTTTTACTTACATTGAATGATATTCGATTTGCGTTTAACCAATCAATAATACCCTTAATATTATAGTTAACTTTTTTACATAATACTTTCAATGATCAGTTAATGAATAACAGATTTGTGTCATCAGCAAAGTGATGAACAATAGAGTTGTTTATAGAAAAACTTAAGTCGTTAATATAAATTTAAAATAAAAGAGGACCGAGGACAGAACCCTGTGGAACCCTATAATTAATATGTTTGAGAGTTGATTTAAAACCATTAATAGTTATGATTTGTTTACGACTGTCCAAGTAAGTAGAAAACCGGTTATTATTGATACCACGGACATCATAATAAATTTTTGACAATATCCTTTTGTAAATCTATGAATATACCACATGCAAAATGACCAGATTCTAGAGCTTTGCGAATTTTTTCAGTAATGCTTATCAGGGCGTGAGAAAATTTGCTAAAACAAGTGGTATTACATTTTTTGTGCTTAAGGTGCTTAAGAAAATCAGTCAAAACACTATTTGGTCCTGAGGCTTTCCCACTTTTCAAACCTTCGATAACTTCAGTACTATCATATCAGTAGGAGGAATTAAAAAACTGTAAATGTTAGAATTTTTCAAATATCTTGTATGAAAAGAGCGTATTTTTTTATCAAAAATACAAGTTGGAAAAGAGTTAGTGTCGCTTTTGATTTGAATAATAATCTTAATCCTTTTCCAGGTTTTGCGTAGATTTTTTATGTTGTCCGAGAAGTATTTGCTAAAATGATTTTGCTTAATTTCCTTTATTAACGTAACGCCTTTTACCTATGCAGATTCCTTCGTTTCGTTCAAGATTTTAAAATATCGAGTGTGATCCACGGTTTGAATCTGCGTTTGAGGTTCTTATTGCTTTTCATTTTAGAGGAATAAGACTTTCTAAGTCTTTGTTTCGATAACGCCATGCCATTGAAAGCTGTGATAAAAACTCAACATTGAAAACAATTCTTTGATCAAATATTTGAATCAAAAACATTCTATCTTTTACTGCTTAAAAAATGCGAGCTTGTTATGTAAGGTTATGTAAAGAATTTTTGAGAAAAACGAGTATGTTAAAGTAAGTAAATATTTATTCTGTCACAAATAAATATACATCAGCTATAAAAATTACAAGAAAAGAAAAAAAAAAAAATAAGAAGAATTTTATAAAAATATTATTGTATATAAATAACATTGTACACTTATCACCAAGAAAAAAAATAATAATTTGGTTGGAACGTTATTTTATTCTGTTGTTTTTTAGTCTACTTTTTTATTTGTTAAGTTGTAAGTAGATATAAGTAGAAGACTATTAAAAATGAAAATTAAAAATATTTTTTAAGTTGAATCATTATCTACTTGAATCTCTGTAAAAACAATACAAAGAATAACAATTGCAAGTTTTAAAAATATACGATATAAGGTGTAAAATGTTATGAAAAGTTTCTTGTTTCAACAGCGGCTTCATCATATATCATATAGTAAACTTAATATGTCACAAGTTTCAAAACCAACAATATATGCAGACAAAATTCTTAGTCGTGTATTTATCACGCTATGTTCTTTATAGAACTTTTATTTATATAATCAAGTTGTTAATAAATGTATTGAGTTGAAATATTTCTATGTGAATGACATTTTGTTCTACTCTACCTATTTTTAATATTAATCTGTTTATCAATAGAACTCATCGATTTTTATCGAATATTGACATATACTAATCAGTGGAATTGTTTTTTTTAGCACTTCAATAACGATCTTATAAAGAGAAGAGAATCCGGAATAATGTTGGATACTACAACTGCTGTTGTATTTTTAGTAATTTTGTCAGTTCTTGCGATCAGTTTAAACGGATTGTGTATTCATATCATACGAACAACCAATTCATTATGGCGAAAGCCGTCATCGTTTTTAGTTTTAAATTTATTATTTGTCCATTTTATACAAGGGTTTGTTGTGTTCCCTATGTATGCTGGCAAGAAGGTTTACACACAAGACTTATTTTGGAAAAGATTTTTTGCAAATGGATTCCGAATCCCATACATGCTGACATTCTATGGAACAGTGCTAGCTGTATTGTTTATCAGCATAGATCGATTACTTGCAACTTATTTATTGAATTTATATAAACATAAGGTAACAAGAAAACGTGTCTGTATTGCTTTATGCGTATTATGGCTATATATAATAGCGCTATGTGCTATACCGTTTTCACCTAGCGGCAGAAATAATTATACAAATTCAACGAAACCGCAGAAGTACTATTATGTCCCGCAACGAGAATGGGCATTGTTAATGCTCATTGTAAATACAGCTTTACCATATGGACTTATAATTTTTATTTATATTTATATCATGTTTAAGTTGCGAGAGATGGGTTTAGCGCAGTTGAAGGTGCGCAAAGAAAGTGGAATATCACTGATTCGAAGAGGCGAAATTATCAAATTTAAAGAGAAAGAGTTAAAACGGTATAAACAAGTCGCACATCTGACACTTTTCTTGGTGATATCATATGGATTGTTCTGGACGCCTTCAATTATCTACTTTCCATTAAAAGACTACTGCAAGTCTTGTTTCCCTGAAAATTACGAAGACTCTATCCTCGAGCAGCACCTGGGATTTATCATAAAGTATTTAGCATTTTTGGACGCAATAGCAGCACCTCTTATTTACTGTTTTCTTCATACAGAGTTTAGGAGAGCCCTAAGAAAAATTAGCAGAAGGTTTTCTGGCAACCATTTAGAAATGGGGCCGATAAATTCAACAATAGGTGGCGACGAATATACTCATATAGAAAAGCAGTCTTTACAGTGATATTTGGTTGGATTAAGGATTGTAAAACCCTGCACAAAACTTTCCGTTGTGATATGGATTTGGTAAATATGTACGAATTTCTAAAAACTACGGTTAAAATGGTACGTTATAACCAAAAAGGATGAAAATTCTTTTTAAAAGTATGACTTGAGAAAAAAGGTTGTATAAAGGTGGTGTATTTCAACACGATTTCTTTTTAGAATTTTCCTCACTACAAGAAATTTTTTTCGCATAATCCATGGGAAATATTGACAATGATTATGTAATAAATAATGCAGCAGCAACTTTTTTATTAACCTATTTTATACTTTTCTTACTGTTTTTCTAAAATATTTGGCTTTTTTTAATATGAGGAATAATTGGGAACCCATTTCTGAATTTCTGTTTCTGTCAAAATTTTATTTTAGAATGTAAAATTAAGGCCGAAATGTAGCATTTTTTTCTAAATTTATTATTTCAGTTTTAAAAAATAACATAAAATACTATTTTTGATGATTTAAAAATATTGGAAATTTATTATTGAAAGCTCTTGTTTGTTTTTTAGACTACAAGTTAAACGGTTGGAGACCTATATAT
>JAUZNK010067148.1:0-14342 GCA_035046665.1 Euphysa ruthae
ATCATTGGACTCCTCTTTGTCGTTTTCGTTTTCATACGATTCATTAACTTCTTCATCGTTTTTGTTTTCATGTTTGTAATCTAGATTATAAACTTTGTCATAAACAATATCATTGGACTCCTCTTCATCATTTTTGTAATCATAAGTTTCATAGTCTTCTTCATAGCCATTTTTTCCACTTTTACCATCTTTCATAATTATCTTTTGCTGGAATTGTTTCAGCTCTAAAATTATTTGCTCCAAAGTGATCATCTAAATAATAACAATCATTGAGCATATTTATTACAGCATTTAATGAGATGCATATTAAGAAGCTCAGACAACAATGAAACACAAACCACATAAGGTGTTATTTAATAGTCTTGTGAGGTCAATGTTTATTTTCACAGTTCCTATCAGCCTGTTAGATTTTTGTCCCAGTATTGATATTATTAATTTCTAGCCGCAAAAAATATTTTTTCTCATACATCTGCTAATTAAATTTTTGCTCTTAAACACTGGATTTTTCGGTATGTTTTTAATTTTCAATGTGGTTATTATTTATATTTAACTTACTACTAATTCACATTATGAGTTTTGGCTTTTTTTTTATGCTTCTTATGCTGTATTTTATTATACTTTCGCCTATCACAGGGTGCTTAAAAATGAAAATCACTCTGCTTTAGCCAATCACAGAGAGTTTCCCATATCTTCGAAAAAGTTTTTACTATATTATTGTTTATTTTTTTCAAACTTGCATTTTCACACTTCATATAAGTTACCAACTTATTAGTTGTGGTTCTATTGCAACCAAAATTGAAAACTGAGGTTTTTCACTGGAACCTTTATGTAATTGCTGCGAATGGATTTTCTAAAACTTATCCATTTGAAGCATATAATACTCTTACTAGTTTTGATGGTGTTCGTATTTCAGAGACATATATTTAAACATAAATTAATTTCTAGGTGACCATAGACTCCTGATATAATGATAAGAATATGATGTTATGATCCGATCTGATCACCTTTTCAATACAAAACGAGGTAAGTGTCATTTATATTACAAAGAGGACTAAACCTTCATTAAAAGAGCTGATTTACAAGTTAATATTTTTGCTCAAGCAATGCTTTTGAAGATTCCTTTCCAAGTTTAGTTTTAGGCGATTTTAATGTACAATAAAATTAGTTGGTGAGACTCAGTAATAAAAAATACAGTACTGATTTTTTTGCCTTGTCTAACTTATTGATTTATTTTCAACTCATTATAACAGCATCTAATTTTCAATTAAATTTTAATCCGTTAATGCTTTGTTCCTATTTTTACTGATCAGCCTAGTCCAGTTTTTTAAAATTTAGTCATCATTAAAAAATTCAAGCTTAATTTACTATGGCATTTTAAAGAAGTTTTGATATTAAGAAGGAAGCATGTTAAGCAAAACTTTATTCAATATCTTTGGCATGCAAATCCAAAGAGCTTCGTAGGATTAATAACCGTGTAACAAATAATAAACCGGTTAAAGTAATGTCTTTCAAAACATAAACAAATTCAAAAATTAATTGTTTTTTACATTCTGTAATATATTTAAAATTATAATAAATATAATGATCATGGTAATCTCATGTTCCAGCTCGGTATCTAGATATTTCAAAGGCTTTTGATAAAAATTGGCATAGTATTGAAAGCATAGAAAACTCTCATATTTCTTTCAAAACCATCACCATAGGTTCCTTTTAAATGTTCAACAATCCGACTGGTTGAAGGCTACAACTTGGAGCGACTCAAGACTTAACTCAGGGTTTATTTATTTATTATTATTTTTTTTTTGTTTTCTATTCATTAAGCATCAAATTATAAATTAAAAAATTCTAAAACTAAGTGTCCTCAGTCTCTAAAATATTAATTAAAACTTACTAAAGAAATCTGTATAAATTAAAACGAGCGTATATAAACGAATGGCTTAATAAATTTTGTGATGAAGGGAGTGCATGTGTGCTCAAAGGAGGGGTATTAAAGGAGGGGTGTATCAAAGGAGGGGTGTAATAAAATTTTCAGAAGCTTTGATATAAGCATTGATACATTTGATGCATTTAAAGGAAAGAAAAATAAAATGAGTCTGATTGCATTTTCGGTTAGAAGGTCCACCATAGGCCCAATTAAGTCAATTACTATGTTAGAAAATGCTATGTTCAAAATATTATTCGAATGTTGTTACAGAAATTACAGTGCAAAAGATAGTAGTTTTACTTTCGATATGGTAACTAGAAAGTGGACTTATAGTACGATAGCATGTAAATAATTTTAAAAGCTCTTGGGTCAGATAGAAATAAAGATAATCGGGCTTTGGCACATTGACACAAAATAATAAATTACTATCAGAATAGAACTAGAATTAGATAAATGCAATAAATTTGCGCCCCGAGAAATGCGTGACAATTGCGTAGCAGGCAAACGTTCAGATAGATATTCGGAAAAATTTTTGAGGGCAATTTTGTAAAAATAAACTAATCCAAGATACTTTCGCCGATCAGAAACACTTTCAAATCTTGTTATCAAGATTTTCCGAGAAATGTGTCAAACTTTAAAAAAAAAATGCTTGTTTACTTCGATTTCCGTCACAATTACCTTTGCTTCACCGTTTGACTCTCTAACCGCTTATAAATATTAATATTTATAAAAATTTAGAACTTAATCTTTTTTACAGGTAGCATTTTCAAACAGAGTTTTGGTCTACAGAACGTCCAAGTTATCAAGACACCTAAAACAGTTTTTGCAAAAAAATCTAGGTCATCTAATGCTTTTCCAAAAACGGAAATTTTGGTGTTCAATGATTAATAAATTCTGTGGATTATACACAAAGTTTACTGTCTGAAATGAAATAAATGGTCTCCAAAGAGAAATTAAGCTTTTTACATTGCAATTTTTTACAAAAATCATCGAAGTTAAAATTACCTTATGGCAAAGGTTATTTTAAAAACTTGTCTTCAAAGAAATACTTTTGAAGTCTTTTGGCTTTTTTTTGAACTTTTTCTTTTATTTTTCTACTACTTTGATATCGGGTTTACTTTCTATACTAAAAAACCGAACGACAATTCAAAATATTTTTATTTTATAAAATCATTTGTGGGCAATTTCTAAAAAATATTTCAGAAATTAATATTGGACTCCATATTTTTCACTTTATTTTGTGTATCATCGCCTGTGGTTAGAGAGCGCCATAAGTTGTAAATTGTAGCTAAGGAGATATTCACACAATCTGCAACATTTCTTTTTGAATTTGCGTAATTTTAAAAGCTTTCATAGTTGTCTCCTTTTCAAAAATCGCAGAAAGATTTATAATTTAAAGTTCTCCTGGATAAAGCAAATTTTTTCATGCTTTGGAAAAATTTACCGCGCCTGACATGTTTGGTAGAATTAAAGGGTTTAGTGGCTATCATCATTTTCACATTCTTCCATGGTTTTCAATCATTGCGTGACATTTCGAAGATTAAAACTGACATATTTTGGAATATACATTTTTTTTTTTTTTTGATAGAAGAGCTTTTTTAACATTTTTTAAGCTTTAACTGAAGGTCCTAATCTTTTGAAGTAGAAGATTTGAATTTTATAAATAACGATCATCATCAGAATCATCTATAAATAAAAAGCACACGCATAATATACATACCTGCTTCCTCCTTATGATCAGGTGTTATTATTCCCCAATGCTTAGCTGTTTCATACAGTTGGTCGGGTTCCAAGTTGTTCATAGCACGAAGTGCAAACTTTTGATTCTTCTCGTTTGCCGGATACATTATTCTCGAAACTTCTCCTGCAACTTCACTAAAGGCAAAGAGGTGGAAATGCTACTTTTACAAAATTAACAAAATCAAAGTTAATTCCTTACCAGCCCATGGCGAAATTTTTATAGTTATAGAGTAATGGCAGGAGAAATGGCAGGAGTAGCTAATGCTTTACATTCTTATGATATATTACTCGTTCTCGCAACGAAACTTTTTGGTATCATAATTTTCATTTTTTTTTTTTTGGATTTATTTTTTGCAGTTTTTTTCATCTTTGAAGCAAGAGGTTATAGAACAAAAAAAGTAGCTCACCGCAAAATATTGCTATTCAAATATATCCAACAACATTGTTAGTATTAAGAGCCTTATTTTCTGTGTTCTGGCATTCAAAGCTGTTTCAGACTATCACCAAAGGAAACAAAAGTTTTTAAAACAGTTTTCAACATGAACGATAAGCATTAACCCCGCAGTTCATATATTACTATAACAGCATTTTATAGGTTTATAGAAGACATACAGTATGTTCTGCTGTTATCTCTGTTGTTTAAAGATGGCTATACTGTAAAGTTGATATGATAATATTTGGTATTTTAGTTTGGGTATTGTATGCTATTGTATGTTCCGCAAGGATCTATTTTAGGACCGTTTTTAATTTACGTTAATGATATGTATAGAGTCTCAAACCTTAGATCTACAATTATGTTTGCTGATGATACCAATTTATTTTTGAATAAAAACAATATTACAAATTGTTTACAAGCATGAATAATGAATTAAAACTTTTCTCGCTTTGATTTAAGGTAAATAAACTGTCATTAAATTGTGACTAAACTAAGTTTGTACTCTTTCATAAAGGGGATCCGCAGAAAAATTACCTTCAAAACTTCCATTTTTATCTTTGATGTTGTGGAAGTAAGAAAGACAAAATCAAGAAAATTTCTAGGAGTGTTGATTGACCAAAACCTAAATTGGAGTAGTCATCAAAATGTTGGAAACTAAACTATCTAGGGCAATAGGAATGTTATATAAGTGAAGATCTTTTTAAAATTTTACATCACGAAAGTTATGCAAATATCGCTTCGAGGAGTAAGAATCAAACAAACCTTATTTATTAAAATTTAAAATTTATTAAAGCTATAGAAAAAAGCATGTTGAATTTTAAACTTTTAAAGGAAATGGGGAAGTTCTAAAACACTAATGAATGTTTTAAATATCTACCAAATTAATATATACCAAGTTTTAATGTTTAATGTGACGCTTTAAATGCGGAACTTTACCTAAAGTCTTTAATACTTCATTTGAAAAATCTTTTCGTAAAAATCTAAACTTAAGACTTAATAAAGATTCTAATAATTTTAAACTAACATTTATAAAACCCAAATCTAAAGTGTTTTTTACAGGTTACAGAGGTTCTAAACTGTGGAACGACTTTCAGGAAAATATTTAAAAGATATTAGCTATAGTTTTCTACATTAATGTAAATGTAGTTTAACATTTTTGTTTATAATTTTTAAAGAATTTATTTCTAAATATCAGTACTCCTTTCTTTATACTTAAGAAAGAGGTCTGTGAAACAGTTATTAGGCTCTCCATAACATACATCGTATTTGATTTCCTGTCAAGATATTTTTGTTATTAACTCATTAATGTTATACAGTGTATGTACATTCTTATCTTGAAGAATAACAATGTTAACCAAAAAAAAAAAAAAAAATAATAATAATATTAAGTATACCTTTAAAAAAGCGTAAATTCAAATAATATAAAATCGTACTATCAAGCCAAAAGCAGCTTCTAAAATAGCTAAAGATTTACTCACTTGAGAGTAGAAGATAGCAATGTGGTGTCCTGTATATGGAAAATCATTCAGGGTATAGTAGAAAATTTTTACAACCCACATGAAAAGCCCGATATCAAGTTAATAACCATTATTTTGAGCGTATTTTTGATGTTTTTTTCCAATGGAAGAGAATACGACATCTAAGGCTTCAGAATAGATTCTAATGATAGTCTTTCTGTCCATAGCCCAACTGTCTTTAAATGTCTTCCAAAAGAAAAAAAGAAACTTGTCCAACTTGAGTATCAATAACTTCAAAAAAGATGTTATAAAATAATCCACTTTAAAACTTCTATCTAACAAACTAATCTCTTTCATTGGTGATTGATAATTGTGGTCATAAAATCAGACGGCAAAGATGAATTCTGCCAATTCGATACTGACATCAAAAGTCATCACAAGATATCTGGAAGTATAAGTATATCCCTTTCTTTAGAAATATATCTACTTTTCTCTTCTTAAGCATCAGGTAAACATGGATAATTTTGAAATCAGGATACGTTTAACTCAAACAAAATTTAAAATATTAGCTTGAACTGCAAGAAAAACAATAATGGTTAGTGTGGATAAGTCATTATCAAACTATCTATGCACCCCATTAACATTTGAAGAGGCTCTAATGATAAAGTATACTTTTGTTTAACAGATTTACTAGGTTTTGTGAATAGAACACAAGGATTAACTGGATGAAACTGTGGTGTAATTAAGACATAAAGAAATAGTTATGAAAAATCTTATAAAAAAAATATTCTAGAAGAAAACACCGATGATGCTTTAGCACTATTGAAATATAGTAAGTAATGAAGAACCAATAATTTTTATTTTTTTTGTAAGGTCTAAAAATGACTTCCAGTTATTTCCTGGATCTGGTGGAACTGGAATATTGCTCAACCGTGTTTCTTTGGTAGATGAAGTCTTTATCGAGCTGATAAATAAATTTAGATCTAACTGAATCTCTGAAGTTATAAAGGCTGTTAGTCAATTTAATGACGGTCAGATAACTAGTATTAAAATGAGCATTTCAGCTATAATACTAAAATCTATTGCTTCACGTAACATCTGGTTCCTGGAAAAAGGGTGGTTTTCAAGATTTGAAACACACAATCAATATTGTTATCTATATTCATATTGTTGCTTCCAATCGATATTAAAGTATGTGCACACTTTTTCTCAGTATGGTTTTTCGTGAAAATATTGGCACTGCAAATATGATTTTCAGTGCATCACCACATAAAATACTTTTAGAACAAAAATCTCCCGCCGTTCATTGACTTCTCAAGCGCAATTGACGCAGTGAGCAAAGAAGTCCTTTAAAAAACTCTTTGTAAAATTGACTGTACAGATGAACTTATTTCATTTCTTCACTTTAGGACGACATGTAGACGCTAATTTAATTTGATGATACGTTATTTGACGAATTTTCTATCGAAAATGTGGTAAGGAAATGGGATAAAGTAAGGTAATATTCTAGCGCCAATTCTTTTTGCTATTATTTTGTTTGTTTTTCTAGTTATTGTTTGAAAATAATAATAATATACATATATATTATTAATATATATAATTGAAATATCAGAGAGTTTTCATTATCATTGTCTTAGAAGTATTCTAAGCATGAACTAAATTGAATCCCTAATACTGAATTTCTAAAAACTTTGAATCTAACAATGATAGGAAACTTAATAACAAAATATCAATCAACCAAGGTCATTTAAACATCCAGTTCGAATGAACTCACTACTAATAGACACTATCTATTAATAATTGAAAAGATGATTCTCAAAGTTACTTTTTCAGATCACGGTTTTGTCCTTTATAAATGTGAGAAATTGTCTTTCGCCAAGATGTTTTTACCAAGTTTTCAAAGGTAACGAAGAAATTGCTGAACAGTTGAACAGGTTTCGTTGAATTTAATTCATAAAAAATTGTATATGCGAGAATATTTGAACCGTGCAGAAGATCTAGTCTCCTAAATATGTGAAATAATTAGTTCCTTTTTCTTACTCTGCTTAACTAAGTTCATTTTATCTTTGAATCAATTTCACCTTATCTTTGAACCAACTTCACCTCATCTTTGAACCAACTTCACTTCATCTTTGAACCCTTTTGAAAGACTTTATCTTATTATTTTCAAAATTCTTGCTATTTGACTAAAACGAATTGACTTTTTGGAATGGTAAACATGTCATGAAGAAGCTTCAAGATACTGATGTGTATCTATCGGCCTAATAAATACGTCTGTGATGAGCCTTTGGCCATCCCTAATAACTTCAACATCCAAGAAATTAATCTTTTCAGTTGAGTATTCTTGATGTTGAGTACAGGTGTCTTATTATATAAATAAAAATCTTAAATAAACGCCTAGCAACCAACAAAACAGAGCTTTGCTAGGGCTCCAACCTTGTTCAAGACATAATTAAGATGCTTGCGATTGTCTTAAAATAACTCTATAAAAACAACAATGTCTTTCATAATCTATTAAGCCATACCCAGATAATTAATACGATCTCTTGCAACGGGTTTTACAAGGTGTGTAACATATAAAATAGATCGTGCATTCAGTTATATTAGATTATATTATGTCATGTTTGAGGAAGATATGAAACATATCGAAAACTTGCAATTATAAAAAAACTGTGTTTTTAACACCTTGCTGCATTCACTACAATGTTTTGAATCTGGGCTAAAAATAGAGATATCCATGAAATTTTAAAAGAATTAAAAATGAACTTCTGTAAATCTCACCTGCGTATTTGTGATTTGAAAGATTTCAATTCTTCAGGCTCATTATCAAGTTGCTTTTGGAGGAATTTCCTTTCTTCTATATCTTCGAGCTTGGAATCGTCAATGACATTGAAAACCATTTTCATGGAAGTGTCATCCCGCTTGTCACCCAAACCATCTGGTATATACGAAAATGAATCTATTAAAAATTTTCTTTTCTATATTATTACTATTTTCGTTATTATTGTAATTATTAGCCCTGTATATGGATTTTAATTATCAAATTTCCACACGCCTACCTCATCCACAGATAAATTCAACCTTGATATATGAGATTTCGATTTATGGAATGAAGGATGTAGTTTTTGGTAAAAGGTAAAATAAACAAACTGCTCATCATAATCTTACATGTGAAACCACTAATTTAAAAGTTTAGATTTTCATAACGTAAAATCTCTATTAGGAAGTTTGGCCAGTTAATAAACATTTTCTGTAAAGCAGTTTTTTAGCAATTCCTGTTCTACTAAGAATATCTATATCCTGTCAAACATTGAATAAAATATATTCACCTTTTTTGTCAAATAAAAGAGACTAGTATTCAAATTTCTAAATCATTTTCCCTAAAAATTAAGACGTTTGATCAAAATAAAATCTCACCTAACTTACGTTGTTTTTCTTTCCCGGCAATTTCAGAAGGCTCAAGAACTTCCAAAGGTCTCTAAATTAAATAATATAGAACAAAATAGCATTTATTGATACTTTAAATCATTTATTTTACCTTCATAAAAAGCAATTCAATTAATATTTTTCTTACGTAAGTTGAGTTGACATGAAAAATTAGCTAATTCATTTGTATTATGCTGCGGCTCTATTACTTGCTCAAGAAATCTCAGGTTCAATCTAATTTGCTTCTTTAAGTTACCTTTTACAACTTCAATATCTGAATAAATTTTTCCAAACAATTTTCCTCATTAGTTACCTCCGATCATTGTAGATTTCTATCAAAATGACCTAAAAATTATTTGGTACTTTTGTCTCCACTTCCATATCAAAAGAGTAATATGATTTTAATAGAGAAGTTGATGAAACTTGAGATTTCAAACAGCCATAACTTTGAAATTATCGAAACAAATAACTTTTTGGAAGTTTCTGCAACTTGTTGATTTTACAATGGGCTGACATCCCTACTGATATTATGCAGTTTTGTTAATCCAACATTTTTTTTTATCATCTAACAAATATTTTTTTAATAGCATCCACGAAAAAGCGAGAAGTAAGACGAAATAATACACTATTCTGATTCTTCTGCTATAATTTAAGTGCGAAATTACGCTTGCAGGTGATTTCATCTCTAGTTCCCAAATGTTCTCAAATGTTCCCTAGAATCTGGCCTTTCTGGGAATTTAGCTTATTTTTTGGTTCTTACGTTGAACATAAGAAATAAATATGCAGGCTTGATTTTTCAAAATTAGATTAAGAGACTGGTAGAAAATTTTGAGTATTAAATTCATTTTCGAATTTCATTAAGAATACCTTCAGAACATTGCATTACTCAACCATGTGTTTCTGTTAGAATCTACAAAAAGAGTTACATAGCAAAATAATAGCCTACGATGAATAATTTGCTCCGCTCTATGAAAAATAGTAATTTATTTGCGATTGTGGTTGTGTGTTCGAGTGGTTAAGACATTTTTTATATACCTAGAAGTGTGAGTTCGATCCCCGCTTGAGGCTAATGATTTACTTTACCGCAAGCTGATGTGAAAACTTTAAATATACCATGACCAAACCCGTGGGCCCTTTTGGTAAAAAATTTTAGGGTCAATAAAGATTTTTCATCAACTGTTTGAAAAATAACTTTCTTTCATTAAAAAAAAAAAAAAAAAAAAAAAAAAAAAAAAAAAAAAAAAAATCCATAATGTGTTGCTTAAGCTTTATTTGTAATTTGGAGCCAAAATTCTGTCTGTAAACTAACACATCTCTCAACATGAATTATCCTGCATACTACTCTAAGAGATTGAATTTTACCAGAATCGACAATTTCTATGACACATTTCGTTCATATTTTTAAAAATTGACAAGAAAGCGATTTTACATAGCTGTCGATAGTAAATTAGTAAAATCTAATTCTATTTGACAAAATTACCTGTCGACGATGAAAACTTTTGAATTCAAAGCTGATCTATTCTTTGTTATATATAAAATTAATATGAGGTTCTGCAAGCTTAGAAATTTTAGAAGAACAGAAAACTTGTTAATGCAATGCAAATGGCCACATTTTATTGTATCCAACAACTACAACAAGATGCTGCTTGCTACTTCAGTAGATAATAGTGAGTTAATAAAAATCTTGAAAGAAAAACAGAATAAAGAAATACAACGTTCTGATTGGGATAAACAAAATAAGCAAATTTGAATCATTTTTGCCAAAATTTATTCTTGGAAATAAAACAGGGTTTTTATGTACGCTAAGAATCTTCATTATGACAGGAATCATTTTAAGATAATCATTCTTTAAATTTGGTCCAATTCATCCATTCATTTATTCTATTAGCTACCAAAGAAAAAGTTGGATGATAATAGAATGAGTAATTCCCAGAACTCTATCACGAAAAAAGTGCGCAATTGCAGCAGATTTGATTAAAATACGAGGTCCCATAACTGAACCTGAAATGAAAAGGACTGTTATAGTTCATGACTTACCAGCCTGTATCACCTACTAGCCTATATCACCTACCAGCCTGTATCACCTACCAGCCTATATCACCTACCAGCCTGTATGAAAGTCAAAGATGTTCTCAATCATTTCAATGCATTTGGAAAAGTTAAAGTTACTTAGCAAAAAACGACGAATTTTGCATTAGTGATTTTACGAAAAACGAAGAAAAACGAAAAAAAATGGAAAACTGAATACATGGTTAGTGAGGTAAGGCATATCATCGATTCAATCAGATACTCAGTCACTTCAGCTTTAAAGGAATGGAAGAAACTTAAAGATTGCTGTCGAAAAATAATTGACAATGGTATTTCTGAATCATTTTCCGAAAGAACTGTTTTTAACAGTAGGTGCCTCACTAAAGGTATATATTCTCAGAGACAAAGTCACAAACAAGCCAATTGGGTCAGGCTTAGTTGATTTGTTATCGCAAGTCTCTGCATTAAAAGCTTAACGTATAACCCATGATAGGAGAATAAAAAATTTTTGTTAGAAATTTGGTCCAGAATTAATTTTGGAAAATTTTAATATAGCTACAAAAAATTTCACAGGAAAAAATAGTTATGAGTAAAGAACACTTGAATCGTTGTCTTGTTTCGTTTTAAAACTGAATTAATTGTTTTCCTGCAGATTACGTCCTAGTAATTTTTTAACCATTTATTGTGCCATACCATGACATGACTCCATTTCTCCAGACTTGCCTTAGTCCTTTTAATGATTCAAAATTTTACTGTTTCCAAACTTTCAAAAAATGGTATTTTATTATATTCAGTTATTTTATTAGATTATTCGCCCAATTATTTTTCCTTTTGGGAATTTTAGGCAACTGTTCATAAATGATCATAGAAATCGTAACTTTTTATCCAAACAGTGAAAAACCTTTTGTTTCCCAATTCAAAACTGGCTTGAAATCTTTATCAACAAATCACAACTTTGTTTAGTGTGAGCTGTGCTTTATTTATCACATTGTTATTTGTGTAACTGTCGATCAGACTGAGGAAGGTAGGAGAAATAAAGGGTAAATGGAGGTTGGGGAATAGATAATAGGAGAATACCGATATATCATCGAAATAACAACTTTTTAAAGTTACACTGAGGTCAAAGCAAAGTTTTTTATTGTATATATAATAAATCATTTTTTAGAGCTGATAATCTAAAAAAAAATTTAAATTACAACAATGCGTTTGACCATATTCAAAGAAGTTTAATAATGTGTTGATTTCATAAGTATAATAAATAAAACCTACAAATGTATAAAGTTAGAAATCAATAAGACTTTCTTCTTGGCTAAAAGGAAAATTGGGATACTAAATAAAGCTACGAAATTAGAATAAAGATGGATTTTTGTGTATATTTTGTATTCCAATTGTATTTTAATTGTTAATTATATCAACCTTTGTTAGAAATAATTTTAATGAGAAATTAAGTAAAAAAAAAATTTATTTTGATAAGATAATTTAATAAATTTTTACATTGCATATATTTATTTAAAATATTTGTACCAAATATTTTATTTAACTTCCTTAAAACGCATTAAATCTTATCATACGAGAAAGGAAGACTTCTCATTGAAAAACATGGATAGACGAAAAACATAAAAATATCTCTCTTGCATATAACCTAAAAACCCGATCTTTTAAATTTAGTTAACGGTTCCCAAGTGTCCTGTCTAGAACTAAAATTTGTAATTAATTTTATAAACGCTGCTGGCAAAACTTGAATATTTATGCTATAGTGGAAATATTTTAATCTTATAAAAGTTTGAACAGAATTTTTTCTGTTCATTTGTATATTGTTAGGAAGTTCAATTCGCATTTTATTTTGCTAAAGAATTCGAATGGAATTCCCTTTTCGGATTTTTGTTGTTTAAAGGAATTCTTTTTCGTTTTTTTACTTCATATTCTTTAAAAAAGGCAGTGAGAAGAACCAGCTGCAACGAAGGGGAGAATTTGCTGAATACCAATAAATTAAGATAGCTGCCTTCAAATAAATTAATAAATTTGAAAAAAAAAAAATTAAAAGTTTACAAAGTCAGTAAGAAAAGATAAGAAAACGACGACAAGCAGAAAAATATTAAGCAAAGAAATTGAGGAACGGATGCTACAACTGATGATTGATGGCAGCGAATTTTTTTTTTATTATTATTATTTTATTTATTTTTTTTTAGAAAAAAAGTTTAAAATGTTTCAAAGTGTAAAATAAATTTATTTTACCCTTATTTCTCTCAAAAAATCCCCTGAAGCGAAAACTGATTTTGACAAACAATTTGACAAAAGTTGAAAAAGATTACGCGGAGTTGGCACAGTGGTAGGACGTTTGACTCCGTAGCGAAAGGTTACGAGTTCGACTTCCACCTCTGGTGGAAATTTATTTCCATGTCATCTCTGAGTTTCTGAGCAAAACTCATTGCGTAATGCAACGCTAGCTTAAATTGGTCGGGCTGTTTGGTTGAGCGAATTTCGTAGACGCAAATGGGCGTTCTAAGTACTCCAAGACCCGCCACGTGGGCCCATCTGGAAATATTGTCTCAGAAGTTTGTTGATTCCCCATCTTAAATATAACATCCTCTCTCTCTCTCTCTTACGTAAAGCATTTGTAAATTTATATAAAAATACAATAATTTTAATATTAACTTATTGGTACTGGACCTGAACATACATATGTAAAAAAGAACATAAACACAGCTGCGTACTTCATCACCTTTGTTGATGTGCGTTTGAGAAGTTTTTATTTCATTTAATTTGACGTCATAAACCACGCCTACATCACTTTGATATATCCTAGCAATGAGATATTAAACAAACTATCCATTCGTTTTTCATTACTTTTATTAGTGATATGAAGTAGCGAAATGCACGTCAACGATTGGATCAATATTTCAGAACATGTTTTGATGAAGCATTTTCATTGGTTGGCGCTATGCCAACTGTCATCATAGTTTTTCATTGGTCATTTTTAAACAATGGCTAAATCTGCAATAACAAATAATAAGAAAATCTTAAATAAAAAATTTTGATCTACACGGTATATGGGTATAGTTGACAAGACCTCGAACTACGGACCTTAAGGTTACGAGATCGGCTCTCACATGAAAATTTATTTTTCATGTTATCTTTGATAACATGAAAAATAAATTAGCAAAAACTATAATATCAGGAAATATTTGCTATAAATTAAAATCCAGTGTATTATGTTTTAATACAGTATTATATATTAAAATCCAGTGAATTATACTTTATATATTAATATGTGTATTATATATAATACAGCTAAAAAGTACAGGAAAAATTTCTTTAGATACAAAGATAT
>JAUZNK010067159.1:0-10162 GCA_035046665.1 Euphysa ruthae
CCAACCCAAAATAACACCCCAATATTTCGTTTCGGATGGTGTTGACGGTATACAAAGTTAATCAATTATGCGACGATTTCAGTTCAAAAGGTTGGTTGACTAGGATAGTTTAATATGCTCACATGGCACTGTCAAGTGGACTGTCTGCCGTTATTTTGTTTATAAATAAAAACCTTGAACGAAAGTAAAATTTGCAAAATATTAATTGCTAAATTTGACACACTTTATATATGATTCTTTTTTTTTTGGTTTAAGCGTTACCCCTATTTTTTTTAAATAAGCCCGGGATTTTTCAAAAAGTTTTCATTTCTAAACAGTTATATTTATGGTGAATTTGTTCTATTTATTTTTATCTTCTTTTTAAATAATCAATATATAAAGGTTTGTTGACAAGCCAAAGTTTAAAATGGTATATGATAATTGATGATAGAGAAAACTTTTACGGAATTCAACAAACAATAAATTTTTTTGATTAATATACAATAAAGCTGCACCTAAATAGAAATAAATTTTCTGTCCACGGTATTGAAATTACTTTTGATTTATGATATATATATATATATATATATATAAAATATAAACGTAAATAAATTTTATAAAGATATATCTAAAAATAATCTTTTAAAATTGTTCTTATTTAAAATATTGTTTTTAATTAAAAATATATTTCAATTTAGTTTCGAATGAATTTAAATTCAACTTAAAGTTTATGAAACCCCCTTGTAAAGAGACGAAATTAAATATTAACAATTTGATGTTTACATTCGAATGGAATGTTAAACGAACGATTCTTTTGCAGAACGTTTCAAAAAATTCTCTGTGGACAGTATTGAAATTATTTTGATTAGGTAACTAACAACAAAGATATCATAACTTATTTTCTCGATTGAATTATTCTCTGCTGTTCAAAAGTTGTTAATAAAAAATGGGAAGGTGAAACAAAACATGAATAGGTGCGAATTATGGCTCAAAAATCTGCGGAATCAACAGAAAAAAAAACTGCTGTGGAGAATTTTTCGCGCTGTTGCCGAATGAGGTCCAGCTGTAAAGCTCGCTTTTTTAATTTCGCAAAAGCAGAATTTTGTAAACACAGGGTGTTTACAAAGAGGGGTCTTCATTTATTTTTGTTAGTAAAATTGCACAATGCCTGGACAAAATAGTTCAATATTAGAAAACCATTATTTATACAATTCGCCATGTTGCTTAGTACAAGGACCTAGTGCCTGTAGAATACGAGGTAAAATGAAGGCAGCATTTCAGTCTGACGATAAATAAAAATATGAATGAAACTAGCTTTAAAATTTTGTATTATACACAAAATAGATGTCATTTTTGGAGATGAAGGTATTTCTTTAATATCATTTATCAGCTAAAAATAATTATCAAGGATTATTGTAACTAACTACTATACTCCTAGAAATAGAGTAACAATCATGTATAAATTTAAATCAAAGTTGTTTTAAAAGTTTATCTCAAAGAAAAGAGAAAGTTTTGAATTAGAAGATGAATTTTATTTAATGAAAAAATTTTTGTTTGATGTTAAGGCGCAAACTATTCTACATTTTAGGCTTCTTTTGGCTAAACGATCTTTCAAATGCTGTGTTAGTATTTGGTGTCACAGTGCGTTAAGTCACAGTGCGTCTTTACTATCAAAAGTCATTTTAGACCTCATCAGAGCGCAATTATTATTACATTGGACCTTTGTTGACTACTGGTGTCGACGATGTAAAAAATAAAGGTTCTTTGATTTCTACCACCAACATAAACTATTAAAACAGATATAAAGTAAGATTTTAGAAGTATTGAGTTACAAGCAAAGTTCTATGGCTTTATAAGCAAACTAGGTACCAAAGTTTTGTAAATTCGAAAAGTCTGGATAAAACTTTTCCCTATCAACATTGAAATTTTTGATGACACCTTTGACAAAATCAAAGCCAAATACATCATCAAATTTAATACACTATCATTTATTGTGTTTGTTTCATAGCGTTAAAAGCATTAGAAATTGATAGAAATTTGCTCTTATACAATGTGTGATAAGAGTATCCACTTCTGATTTGGCATCTCTGTCATTTTTAAAATCTTCGTCAGTTGCAGATAAATAACTTCCAAGTCATCGCCCGTGTAGAAATCTCTACTAGAAGCCATTTTATTATTTCTAACTAGCAAAAACCGTCTAGACCAAAACAAGTTTGTAGCTGAATCGAAATGTGATTCCAGATAAACACGACAAATTTATGGAGACAGATACAATCGTGTGAACTTTAAAAATGGGAGATGCAGTCACCACCTATGATTTTTCTCTAATAACATTGCATGCAAATATTTCTGAGACAATCATCTCTATTCAAGCAGCAAAGTTTTCGGATGGCACAGTCGCACCAAAGTTTTTATTAAAAATTATTAAAGTTTGACTAATTTAATTGTGGTATTAATAGTACGATCACGACTTTGTCATCCAACAGAATTACTTTATTGAACAGGTGGTCTTACATTGAGAAAGCAGTCCGTTATTTGAATAATTTAGTGCCTGACAATAAAAAAAATGTTATTAACAAACAGCTCCTTGCCATTGGGGTTATCCAAGTCGGAGAAAGGAATTTCGAGACTGGAATATAAGTTTGAGCGTTCGAATATTTTTGCACTTTCCAGATGCATGTATCGAAGACTAAGTGTTGATTCTGAGTTAACAAATATAACGACTTTAACAAGGCTCATATCTAAAGTAAAAAGCATTGATGCTATGTCTTTCATCAAACATGAATTTTCTACTTTCGATCATGAACGCAAGTAAAGATGTACTCTTATTCTTTAATATATGAATGTCAAATCAACTTTTCAGTAACAGGATGGTACAATATTTGGGAAAGATAGATAATATTTTTTTTCTAATATGCACATATACAATGACTATAAACTAACAAAAAATATAAAAACATGTACAATTAGTATAAAATTGGATTATGATCTAGAGGTTCACCAGGGAATTCAGTTTGAGACAGCAATGTTGTTTTTTAAAATAAAAAAAGATATATAAAAAATATGCCTGTCTAGACAATTCATTAGATGAACTAACGTAATATCTGTTCAGTTGAGAGATAAAAAGGGGGAGGGGGATTCAGAACGAAGTGACAAAGCCAAGATAAAAGTATAAGTATAGCCAATATTTTTTTCGTTATTAGTAGGAATTAAATATGTAGTCTTTTAATGATTTTTTAAAAGAAAGCTGTAAGCAAACCTGACAAAACAGAGAATCAGTTTTAAGCTCTATGTTGTTATGTTTATCTGGAGGAACAAAGTTTTTTGTCTAGAATGATACCAGTAAAGGAGTTACATGCAAATTTTTTGTTTGAACAGTAAAATACATGCCCAGTGTTAAATCAATAATAAGCTTTCAAACTCAGATATGCGAGCCATATAAAATTCAAAATTTTTAAGTAAAAGAACGACACAAAATTATCTAATGAATCTTGGGCAATCAAGAACGCAGACTCTGTATACCGAGTGTTAGTTGGTCCTTCATCAAAAGAAGTCCTCCTTATAACCCAAGTTTAAAGAGATTTACTCTATGTCTCAATGAAAACACAGATATAACTAAATATCCCTTTGACAATCTCTTAAATAAATATTCGGAGCTCGTTTTAAAATTCCGCCATCAAAACAAATTTCAACTTTGCCAATTCGACACTGAAGATTAGATGAAGTCAAAAATTAGAAAAAGAAATATATGGTTTCTTATAGTAAAAATGTAATTACGAAAATTGAACAATATTTCCTCAAAGTGCTTAATAAACATTTTCCACCTCATAAAAAATTTTATAAGATTTTAAACAGAAAAAAACGCTATCGTCAGCTATAGTGGCATGCCCAACATGAAGTCAGTAATTTCGGCAAATAACAGAAACATTCGACAAAAAAAAAAAAAAAAAACAAATAAATATTAAAAAAATGCAACCGCTTAATGAAAGAAAACTGCCCAATAAGCTAAAAATCATATAAAAAGCCAGAAAAACTTGCGAGCTACCCAACTGTCATTAAAAAGGCTGACTGACGCCTTGACATTAATATAAATAATCTATTTGGATACTCAAGGTCGATATTTGTCCGAGAGTAATCATTCAAAGTCGATATTACATTTAGATTAAAGAGTCTGGATTTTTAGGGGAGGCTCCAATTCAAAAATCATTTTGGATCAGGATTGAGGTATATAAATCTCATTTTTTAACGAAATTTTCTTATTTTTTTTCACTTAATTAAGGAAGGTACTTTTTAAATTTTCTTTTACAATTATATTCGTTATACTGAAAATATATATTGTTTAAAAGTAATAATGGCTACAAGAACCTAACCTCTTTTGCAGATTTAGTATTTTTTACAATAGAATCAGAAGATTAATCAGGTTCTCCAGAGTTCTTCGTGTTCAATGTTGACTAAATTATTGAAAATCTTTCCGGTAGCACCAGCAGACATCGGGTTTTCCATGGCTTAGGGGTAAATCTCCAAATTCTTGGTGTAACCAGAACAAATGAATCAAGCATTATAGTTTGTTTGTTTTCTTTTTTTTTTACAAACAAGTTTACTAGATTAATCAGGGTCTCCAGAGTCCTTCGTGTTCATTTTCCTCTTTGCTTTCATCAAGCAAAATTCTAGTGGTATTATAAGATTGGAAATAATCGTCCGTTTTGAATGTTTTAGGAGCTTTGAAGTCACAAGGTGTGATATCCTTTTTCAAGTACGCTTGCACATCTTTCTTTTTCTGTTTGAATAAATCAAAACATTAGAAATATAAATATTTTAAGAAGCGACTTTCTTTCTGGCTATTTATATACTGAAAATTGTTACTTCCGGTTGTGTTTGATTTTCTGGTTCAATTTTTGGTCACTTAAAGACACCAAATTTAGCTTAGGTTGAACATAAGTTTTTTCGAAGGCATTTCAAATAAGATTTATAATCTTTAGCAAATTGATTTTGTTATATTGCTATGCAAATTCATATTGTATGATATTAATTTAGTAGCCATAACACTTTCCCATTTTAAATATTCATAATTTCTGGCGAACAAAAGGCCACCTCAGCCTGAGACAATTAGGGAAATAGTAGTAGAGCATTGTTTAAAAATACACACCTTAAATAAAACGCAATAAAATTTTAAAAATTGGCATGCCTATGCCGTTTGATGCAACGAAAAATCATTTTCATGTGATTAATAAATGAATGTTATACCATAATATTTAAATTTTATACTTAAGTTTTCTTTCAAAAAAAAAAAAAAAAAAAAATGAATTATCTAATATTTAGTAAATGTGTTTGCTAGGTTTATTAAATTATTTAAATGACATGAATTTACTGTACCCAACATTATTTAGATATTACTCTTTCTAGTTGGTTATCCAATACCGCAATAGTTGTATTATATTCCGCCATAAATCTGCCAAAATTTCATAATCAACGATGACTTGTCAATAGAAAGAATATTTTCTGCAGAATACGGGAAATACCAGTTTGGTGTCTGGTGCGGACACTTCACTGAGCTAGAGGATTAATGTTGTCTTAAAGTAGCCACTGATTTTTCTTGAAGTGTTTCCAACAAAAGCAAACAATAATAAATGCATATGATGACAATGAAATAAAACCGAACCAGATTTTCAATAATTCGTCAAAAAAACTGATGGAACGTTTTGAGCTCTTCTTTTTCATTTATAATTTTTAGCTAGATTACATTCAAATGCTTTGGTGAAAACTTATTAAGGAGTGATTGATGAATGTTCAGATTTTAACAGGCCGCCATTTGAGTACCTCTCTATGGTCCATCAGTGTTATGCAAAGTTCAAAAAGTGACTGAAAAGATTCCGAAAAAATTTAAAAAATGCCAATTTTGGTGAAAAAAAAATCCGATTTTAATCCCAATGCCAAAAAAACGAGCTAGCTGTATCGAAAGATTTCCTCTACAGTCACTTAACTTCATGCAAGATCAAAAAATGTTTTTAGGCCTAAAATGACATGGGTCCAGATTCTGTACAAGAATTTTGGGCAAGTTCCCATACGAGGAAAAAGATTTATAGTTATTTATAGCTTTAGTATATTTACTTCAAAAAAAGAAAAAGCAATGAACTGATTTCGAAAAAATTACAAAAATATCATTTTTGAAAAAACTTGACACAGGTCCTGTGGAATAAAAACTTTCGGAAAGTAAACGAAGCCCTTTAACTTCAAGTAAAATCTACGGTAGATATGAGCAGATTTCAGAAAAAAATTTACTAATTCTAAATCTAAAATGACCGGATTTTTGTGTGTAACTGTGTCTGACTTATTTTGAGATTCACAACACAGCGCTTGTTAGAATAAAGAATAAGCGGTGCGACTAGAATGATTTTAAAACTATCGATAACTTTCTTCTTCATTTTATAAACCTTGGAATTAATTAAATAAGACTCGATGGCATTAGGAGACACTTTAAATCTAAAGCTGCGGTCACAATGTTATTTATAGGTATAGCTTGAAATTTTTGCAATTTTTGTGGAGTAACAGTAGAAGATAGAACTAAAGAGTTATGAAGCTTAAAAACTGATAAAATTTTTGACAATTTAAAAGTTGGAAATTTAAATTTGTTAGGTTTCTTACAAGCAACTTAAAAAAAAAAATCGTGTATGTGTGCGTGTGTTTGTGTAAATTGACCAACATAACGTTACTTACCATAAAAAATTTGGGTACAGGAACATTATGGAGAATCTTCTTGATATTTTTACTCCCTAACTCCTTCTCTGCAATACTCACTTTTTCTTCACTATCATTAACACATTCTTTGACCACTGCTATGAAGTTCTATGGTCAATAACAAACGTCTTGTTTATATAGTGTATTTGACTAAATTAAATTAGCTCAAAATATAATTAAGTAGTTTATTTTAATAAAAATATTATTTTGTTAATATTAGGCGTACACTGTATTTACAGACAATTACACCTATTGTTTGTTTTAGATAGGTGTGGCAGAAAAAAAAAAAAGTTGACAGAAATTTTTTTAGAGCAATAAATTGAATAACTTGAACATAAGATTATAATAATTGCATATTTTTCATATTTCAAAACTTGCTGTGCTTAAAGACCTTAAAATAAAGTTGACGCTAATTTGCATTTAGGCATGAATCCTGTTAATTTGCTTTTAGGCATGAATCCTGTTAATTTATTTGCATTTAGGCATGAATCATGTATGAAATCTAACAAACAAAAAGACGGCTTTAGAAGGCCAAAAAATCATATAAAAAAAAACCTCAAAACTAGTTTTTAGACTCAATTTTGAAGTTTTGAAGGTTGGAAATAATTTTAGCTTAAAGAATAACCCAGATAAAAAAAAATATATTTTTTGAGCATTTTTGAAAAACATTTTTTTAGTGCAATTTGTCTGTTTGTGCTATTTAAGTTAGGAAAGATTAAAATAACTTTTTTAGAGGAAATTTTGACAAATTAACCTTGGTAAAGAAATTATAGGTTGAAAAATATATGGTGCTGACAAAAATTACCTGATAAATTTTGGTTTAATAATATTAGCAATGATTAGAAGGTTTTTAAGAATATATTATTTGTTGATTTTGACCCAAGTCAAAAAAGACTGACTAAAATCATGTTTAGATAATGTTATTAAAGGGTTTACTGGCTGATTAAAAAAAGTTTTTGAGGAAATATTTTTTGACATTTACTCGAAAAAATGTTAATTGCTTTTAAAACAAACACTTTAGTGGTTAATGGATTCCCAATCTACTTTACTAAATCTAGAAATCTCTAACAAAATGATAAGTTATATTTTTTTTAAAGAATAAATAAACACTTAATCCCTCAAACACATCAATTAACACATTTTTATCATAGAGGAAATCAAGGAAAAGTTACCAAAAATATATTGTTTGAACATTGGAAGAAGTTAACTTTAAATATTCAATGGATTGGTAGTATCTAAATTCCATCATTTTTGTCAATTTTTGATCAAGATTAAAGTTTCCCATAGGCAAAGTGCCAGTAATTATTTTAAACCCAACATCTAAGTCATGTATTTGATAACAGGAATGCTGGCTATAAATAAGGAATAATAACATTTTTGAACATTGTAAAAAATAACTATTATAACAATTTTATCTCTTGTTAAATAAACTATCAATTAAATAAATTCAAATCAATTCCATTGTCTCATGGGAGGAATTGAACTTTCGAACTCTGGTTTGAAAACTAGTGCTCTAACCACTGAGCTACAATTACAGACAAAAAATTGTATTTATATTATGTATTTGATAAATTCACCTCTACTGCTATGAGTGTATAGAAATCCATTTATAACAACACCTCAATAATGGGACGGGTGAACAAGAAATATAAGTAACATATATTCTACGTACTATCATGATAAAGAGACAGATTGATAGACAATAATAAGTGAATATTTACACTTTACTTAGCATACACACAAACGCACGCACGCTCACGTATGTACGCACACACATGCACACACACAAATATATAATTTTAAGCAGTAGCCATGAATACTTGCTTGATTATAATAATTCCCAGGTATACTTATGAAGAAAAATCTTCATATATTCACTCATATTTCAGCATTTTTGTTACTGATGGACAACATTTCTAAAAGAACAATACCCCAGATATTAGACAAATTTGCACAACTATTGATTTTAGGCTAAACACGATTTTCATCTAAGACCTGGATATCTTGGCAGAGTAGCAGAAATATATTCATGGGGAGTCTCCTAAAGTTTAAGGATAATCAGAATTATTGGTGGGATGAATAATACTATAAATTAAACACTAAACAAATAGAACCAAAAAGATTAAAAATAAAGTTCTGAAAAAATATTTGTAAAGAAAACATTATATTATTGTGACACAAAAATAAAATAAGGTTTTGAGGAAGATATCAGTTGATAAAAATGAAAAAAATAGTTTAGAAAAAAATAATAAAAAAATGTTTTGAGGAAATATTGATTAAATTTGTCTACGGATGAAAGTTAAATATAAAATGATTAAAAGATTTCAGGGAAATATCAGTATTTTTGGTACAACTTCAGAAAACTAAACCATAAAGTTGAGATTTTGAGAGAATATTGGTTAATCTTATAAACCTCAAAAATTAAAAAAAAAAAAAAATTTGATTGAGATATTAGATGATTATTTCAACACCGGTTAAAGAAAGTATTTCCCGATTATAAAAGCTTTGAATGAAAAGTCAGTTGAATTTTATATGGGTTGATCAAGTATAAAAATTCTGAGGAAAATATTAGTATATTTTTATAATAAATGGAAATAAGTATAAAAAACACTAAAACAGCTTTAAGTTTACTTTGGGTTTTAAAGGAAAGCATCAAAACAAGACTTTTTGAAAAATTCTGTTTACTTTAACTCTTGGTAAGTATAGTTATTAAGATAAAGTAAGGTTTTAAGAAGTATTTTTGGAAAGGAAAAGAAAGTGCGTAAAAAATTTAAAATAAGGATTTGAGGAAAAGTCCTACTGTTTCTAAAAATACATTGGAATAAATTGACTCAATTTAATATGGTTTGAAAATCGTTATAAAAAAAAAGCTTCAAGGTTTTTCTTAGTTTTATTTTCAAATGAAGTTTTATGGAGTGAACAGGTTATGTTAAAGTTTATTCAATATTTCTATCCTAATGTTGATCTGGTTCTGAAGCAGTTTTTGTTTTCTGTGCTTAGTCAACATCAAAACAACATTTCATGAAGTTCTTCCATGATTTACTGGTCAATACATACCATCTTGTAAATTTGAATGGAAAAATTGAAAAAATTTATCTTTCAAAGCAAAATTATGAAACAGATTTTTATCACATAATGATATTTCAATTTAGAAAACAGCCCGATAAAATTTTAAGGAAAATATTGATCGACTTTGAGATTTGGAAAAGATTAGAAAAGTGAATCTTGAATAAAGTAAATTTTTACCAAAGCAAAGGATAATCAGAATTATGGGAGGACGAAAAATACTTTATTTCAATTAAGCACTAAACAAATAGAACCAAAAAGATTAAAAATAAAGCTCTGAAAAAATATTTGTAAAGAAAACATTCTATTATTGTGACACAAAAATAAAATAAGGTTTTGAGGAAGATATCAGTTGATAAAAATGAAAAAAATAGTTTAGAAA
>JAUZNK010067170.1:0-14342 GCA_035046665.1 Euphysa ruthae
ATTGTCTGTCACAACAATATTTCCATTGTGGTCCCGTTATACATCACACACAAAAACAGATTAAGCCGAAGCATAGTAAAAAAAAAAATTAAAATAAATAAATACATATAAACAAAACTGTAAACATAAGAAAAAAAAAAAAAAAATTTCCCAAATATTCTTAATATTTTTCCATGAAAAATAGATAGTCTCACGCAAAAAGATATTTAAAATTTATTTTATAAATTTTCATGTGAAACTAAAAATACTTATGCTTGAAATCATTACTTAATAATTGTTGCAAAAAAAAAAAAATACTGTATCACAGCTTAACAAGGGAAAAAAAAACATTAAGACAAAAACACATCCATAGTTGCATTTTAAAAATGAAAAATTAATTTATTTCACCCAATTTGCTTCGTAAATTTATGAAAAAATAAGGGTTCTGCTTGGAGCATATCTTACCTTGAATTAAACTGTCTAAAATATAGGTAATTTATATTATTCATCGCAAGCTTCAATACACTGACACTTACAAATTTCATGAGGTTAAAAAAATTGTCTGTGACTATGAAATGAAATCATTTTTTTTTTTTTAGTACTGGACCTAAGTTTCGGGTTTTTTAAAAATCAAACTGCTGCTAAAATCTACAATCATGGTCAAATTATTATGGCACTTGTTTGCCATTAGGACTCTTTATTAACTGAAAAAAAAAACACCACAAGCAGTTAAAAATATGGATACATCGCCTTTGGTACATTCTTTAGCTTTTCTTTTGGTAAATAGACTTATAGATTTAAAACTAAGAAATTAAAAGAAAAAAAAAAAATTTCTCTGCTGGATCTAAGTGATGAAAGTGACACATCCGTACTCATCTGAGATTGTCATAACTTTAGCGATTTTGGTCTAGAAAATCACTTTTACGCCATGCGTCAAATGCGAATTTCTACTAAAATTTGATAAAAGTCTCACATAATATGACCATGATTGTAGCCTTCTGGAATTAAAACTTTAAAGCAGATTTTATATTTATTTCATTTATGACTGAAAGCCATCTTTATCTAAGAAAGTTACTTTTAGCACCACTGAACCAAAGCTGTTACCCTTTAATCTAAATTTTATATATATTGTCAAACATGTGCCATTTGATATATTCCATTTACTTATTGCTATTTTACTGTTAGCTATATGGAAAAATTTCATACTTATTTAGCATGTTTGACTTAGTGGAATCACACTAACGGATATTATCTATCTAGTGTTTTTCTTGCTACATAAAATATATTGAAATAGGAACCTTTCAAAAACTATTTTTGTAAAGAAATGCTTAAGTAGGCACGCGCCATCTTCAATCCACAATGCAATATCAGAGCAGTGATATTTTTCATATATTGGCTTGTAGGAGATGCGATGTTACGAAACAATTTATGTTGACGTGAACAAAAATAAAAAGAAATATTTTGTTGATAAAGATAAAATTTATACAACGATCTTTAAAATTTTTTTATATCGTTTTGCTAATTAATTTTAATGTTATCATCCTAAATTATATTTATAAACGGATTTCGTTGCTATTTGAACATTTCAAAATTTCGCATTAATTTATTAAGAGCTTATGTAGTGACGTCAGGTTCTACCAGATTATATAAGTATTAGCTAAACCTAGTAATCATGTATACTGCCAAGGGTATCAAACTAAGGTGAATATCTGTATAGTAAGCAGTAATTTCTTTAAAGATAAAGTTAATTATAAGATTCAGGTGGATTTTTTAACTGCAATTTTTCGAGCGTATATTTAGTACAATACAAACCTGTAAAAAACAATTTATGGGTAGTACATGCACTAAAACCATAATGGTGTAAAATTTATTTTTATAGAGCAAACAGGGGACTTCACTACTTTGTGTAGACAAAAGTTTTTTTGGTAATATAAGCTTAATTCTTTTGTTACACATGGATTTAATGAACCTGATGTGACATTTGATAATGAGTAAGTTTGTTTTCTTTTCCTTAAGCATATATTATTTGTCTACAAGGTTTGTATTAAGGTAAGTAATAGGACCTATCAAGACTGGATCACTATTGCAGTACTGAATTGTATTGGTAGACATTTGTTACACCACCATGTTGCGTTGTTTAAACAGAGACCTTTCCTGGTTATTCACTTTAGTTTGATACCCTTGGCAGTACACATGTTTACTAGGTTGGATACTTATAATACAAGGCGATACTTACTACAGACCTAGCGTTATTTGACTAGGGGCGAAGTTCGTGACGAACTTACACAGGCCTTAAATTCATGCAAATGATAGCTTTGACTGGGGAAGAAACTCAAAATAATTATATTAAAATATAATGGGAATAACCTGTTAAAAGATTACATCAATAAGTATTCATGATAAAAACAGTAAAGACAAAATATTAAGAGATATTTAAGATTGAGTATCAATCAATTTTTTAACTAAAGAAAATTAAATTTCACTGTTGATAAAAGTTACTTTCCTTCCAAAACATGAAAAATGTAGCTTTTTAACTTATTGGGTTTTGACTTTTATAAAAAATTCACAAAAACAACTTTGACTGATAAAAAGCAAATCAAGGCTAGCTTAAGTTAAACAAATAACTTATGTAAATTATTTAGATAACTAAAATTTTAATGTTATTTCCTTTGAACTTTTAAGTGCTTCGGCTAAAGAATTGTTTTCAAGACGTATATTTGATAAAAAGATTCACCAAGCATAAAGTAATCATAAGTAGTTTTAAGTAATTGTTTGCATAAATCATTAAAACCTTTGAAGATGTATTCAGTTGCATTACTTGTGTCTCATATAAAAGATATGAACCTTTCACCTTATTTATTTTTCATTTTAGCTGCCAGATTTCTAAAATATGCTAGAAATTTCAAAAGTTCATCATCCTCATCTCAACAGGCTTAAATGGATCATTTTGATATTTAAATGAATGGTTCTTAAAGCTAAGATTTAACGGTCGCAGAACACTTTAAGACAATGGGAAACGTTTTATCTTTAAAAAGATTTTGGATAAATTGTTACTTCGGACAATGTAAAAAGCTTAATTAAAGGTTCTATTTCTTCTTCGTAAAGTTTTTCAAGAACAGACCATTTGTCCTTTACACTTCTCGATCAACCAATTGTTGCCGATGTTTTCCAGTATATGTATAAAGTCAAATAACAAGAACAAGCTTTCTTCTGAAACCCATAGTTTTTCAGGAGCTGTTTCAAATAATTTAAAATATGATTGCATGGTTCTGTTATTGACCCAAATATTTGATACTACTTTTTGGCATTATTGACATACAGAAATTGCTGAAATAAAATGCTGCATTTTGTAGAGAAATTTAAGCCCTTCAAACAAACATTTTATCATAATACCTAGCACAGTAGTCACAAGAAACTCTGGATTATTTTTAGATGCACCAAACAAGTTTCCATTATGATATGACAACACTGGCTTAACATAAACTTTATCCACAAGAGCTATACAGATTTTTTTTGTTGATCTTCAAGCTTAGAAAAATATTTTTTTTAACAAAATCTATATCATCAAGTTTACTAACTTTTGAAGTTACCTTATTGAATATTTTTGATCTAATTTAATTATTCGAGAATTTATATACCAACACCAAATACAGTAAAGTAACTTACTAGCAGTCCAGTATGGTCAGTTTTTTCTTGAAGATATAAGCCTAAACATTAATTTTCATGAATTTAGATATACGTTACCCATAAGGTAATTGACTTGTGTCTAGCATTTTTGATCAAATTATTAAAAAATCTTTACCGTGGTTTTACTGACGACGTCAGATACCTCAAGATCGGATTGTAATTAAAGCTCCCGTTTAAACTTACAATACAGAAAGACAATTGTTTCAAGGAAGGATCAATAGCATATTTATAGATGTCTGAGACCAATGCTTTAACCGCTCGGCAAGACATCAGCATTTTCAATTAAAATTAAAAATACTCAAATTCACCGCACTGGTATTAGGATAAAACTTTCAAGGTATGCCCTGGGTTCTTTTTTCAGCTGTACACCATTTATACATATCAAGACGGTACGAAATTTCCCTGTATTTTCTTGTTACTGACAAACAAAACAGAAATCACACGCATAAGGTTTTGCAGAGAAGTGTTAAATCGTGTGAATGCCCCACATGACATTTTAGTAGACTTTGAGAAAAGCTATTAATAACATCAACCCGAATTTAAAAACAAACAGATGTTTTTACCATATTTGCTCAAATATCTGGAAAAATAAAAGAAATTAGGTATGCAGGTTCGCTACAACTGCCACCATAAGTTTTCACTCTACCCTCGGATGCTTCAATTCCAGCCTTTCTTCCCCTAATAACTTTATCAATGGATTCTCTGTGTGTTAAGCTAAGAAATCTCTATAGTGGCTATTTCGACGATTGTTGGAGTATTTTTAAGGCACCCATATTTAAGGGTTCTGATAGAATGCACGACGCCGACTACCCATGTTTAGTATTGAACATGTTACACAGGACCGATGACGAAATTCCGAGGACTTATAATAGCGTGAAGGTTGGCACAGAGATTTCCAAGGTTACTTTTCCTCTTGCCGTCCATTTTTCTAAAAATTCCTTGGTGCATTGCAAAATAAAGGTCGATGGCCACGTTTCTATATTTTACCGAGATCATTCAGATTTCTCTAAGTGATCATTTCCTCATAGATGCGTACCTTTATTTTCCTTTTTAATGAAGGATATTCGATTTTGCTTTAAAACTTCTGAGGATTTTTGTCTTTAAGACGCTCATATCAGCTTTGTCGATTACCTTTGAACACATTTTGGAATGTAATTCAAAAATATATTTTATTATAATATTATGAATATATCGTTAACTATTTAGTTAACAAAGAATAATTAAATTTTAAACAAATTAGTAAGAATATAATTTAAAAAACACTATACGAATATTTGTTTTTGCTATAAATGAGAATCGAAATTGTCCAAAAATAATAACAATCCATTGACCGTTATTACGCTTTATATGCACCGAGTATTATTAAAAAATTCAATCGCATTCATATTTATTTGCATGAATATTGAAAAGTTAAAAAAATTCATTATGAAAAATCTTATTAAATATGGGAGGCGACTTTCCAAGGAGCAATTTAGGTTAATATTTTATCAAGAAGTATAATAGGGCCAATTTTAGGGGAGCAATTATCCGGGGGAATTGTCCTAGAAGCCTAAAAATTAAAAAATACGTAAAGGAACACACAATACGCCAAAAAATTTTCAAAAATTCGAATATTCGATCGCACATAATGTATACATCGTAAATTTAAAAAAATTTCATTGATTGCAAATCAAAATACTTATGCAAATTATGTAAACATCGTGAATTTAAAAAAATGATACAGTGTCTATTCAACTCTGACGATGTTAATTTATCGATAGAAAAAGATTTACCAATACTTTTTGCTCCAAGAATACGATCTGAAATCTCATACAAAGATGATTATCTTGCGTAAATTATAAAGTGGACTCCTTAGAATTGAGAAATTCGGGGTCATCCCACTTGTTCGACAGTCCAGTTATCCGAATTTTGTCGGACAACTGAGCTTTTGAGCAAGTTCTTTGTCCAGTTGTCTGACATCGATGCGCAGTTTCCCGACATTGGTACCCAGTTTTCGACTAACATTTTCTTTTGTTTCTTTACTAGCAGAAATCAAGATTATATGAAATATACAGAAATAATATCAGAAGTTTTATTTTTCGTTGTTTTATGCCTGAAATGCTGATGTAACACGACATAGCGTGTTGAAGTTTTGTGCGATGTTGAAAATACCGGAGCCATTTAATTTTACACTGTGTTTGTTTTGTAGGAATTAGATGACTTACACCTGAGCCTCGTGATTCTTAACACCAAAAATAAGCCAAAAATATTCTTAAATAACTTTTATTATTTTTGTAATAATCAGCCTCAATGATCCTTAAACAAGCGATTCTTAACTATTCTAGTAATAATCAAACTCAATGATTCTTAAATAAATGATTCTTAACCTAAAAACAAAAGGATTTAGGTGTTTTTATTAGACCTCAATTGACACACAGACAGACATTACTGTATCACTGATAATTAAAATCTCAAAGATTACTAAAGCAAATCCTAGATATTACAGCTTACGACTGAACAACGGATAATTTTAGGACCCTTGCAAAATTATGAGCAGAAAACAAAAAGCAATGACATGAAACAACAGTGTTGTCTATTATATTTTAAAACTATATTTTTTTAGTCGATGACATAAACAACAATAAGAATGTTCTAAGCGACAAACACTTCTACCATATCAATTGCATCCTTTCCAATATCATCCTGGGAGTTATCATTGTATTTTACATAGTATTTTTGAAAATGGTCATTGAAGTACATCACTTTCATCTGACGATGGGTACGCTTTGCTAGAAATATATTACTATTACATGTGACAAATGAATGAAAACCCTCGAATTATATATAAAATAATGTTTTTCTTATTATACTGGTGATCTTGAGCCAGGTGTGATTCTTACGTAATTCTTAATATCGTGACGATTTTCAGGCTCGTGATTCTTATAAAAAAATTCTTGCAAAACAAACATAGTGTAATCGCCCGATGTTGATTTTAGCCAAGCATAAGGTACTATTTTGAAAGAAAAACATTTTTTGTGGGTCAAAAGACTAAAGAAATGATTTTTGTGCAAAAAAAATTTAGCAATAAAATTAGAGCTCATTTGGCATTAACACGAAAAATTCTCTATAGTAAGGAAGGTTTTTTTTGCTTTTTTTCAGCCAAAATTCAAGCCATAATTCGAGCCTATTTTATCATATTTTGTCTTGCCTTTCCATTTTTTTGTTAATAATATTTTAACAGTAGAGAATAATTCAATCGAGACAATAAGATATGATATCTTTGTTGTTAGTTACCAAATAATAACTGATTTCAATACTGTCCACAGAGAAATTTATTTTGATTGTGTTCGATTATATTTTAATTCGGAAGAAGATCTAAATAATTTTATCATCGAATCGGGCAATTTAAAGTTCCCATTTGTGCTACGGCAACAATCGATAATGAAATTTAAACGCTTTTTTGAACGTTTCAAAAAAGAATCTTCAACATTCTATTCGAATGCAACTTCAAATTGTTTTAACATTTAATTTCGTGTCTTTACAAAAGCGGGTATTTCATAAGCTACAAGTTAAATTTAAATTCATTTTAAATTGAAATGTCTTTTTATTTAGAAACGATATTTTTATTTCGCTATGTATGCGATATACCATAAAATTATTATTATTTTAATTTTTTTTTCAATTTATAAACTATCCTTCCAATAGATCAAATCTAAATCAAATGTAATTTCAATACTGTCGACAGAAAATTTATTTCTATTTAGCTGCAACTTATTAAGCTACAGCTTTATCGTATATTAAAAACTGATAGCGTAAGTTGTTTGTTGAATTCAGACCTTTATATTTCTGCCTACAAATACCATCATGGGGCAGCACTTTAAACGGCCCATATTGATAATGCATTTTCCCACTTTTTTAATACATGGTATTTTTCTAACTAATACCATTAAACCGTAAGTTTACACTTAATAAATAAGAAGAAATTGCATTTCAGGTTTTTTAAAAAAGAAAAAAAGAAAAATACAATTTTACATACCACAACAAAAAAAGTTTCTTCCTCGTACCAAACTTTTTACAGTGGATATGATTTACAGACCACCTGGTTCTAACATTTTTTCTAATCCCTGACTTAATTGCTCACACATCCATAAAGATAAGAACTATTTATTTGTATATATATATGAATAAATAATATCGGTAAATGTATGAAATCCTATCAACGCCTCACACCATTCACTCCCTGGTTATTCACCGATTTTGTTGATTTGAAATAATCTTCTATTATTTCCGTCTCTAGTTTCGAAAACAACATTTGTATGACACAAACAATAACAATGCAAGGGTATAAGAAACACAATCCGTGTCTAGAGTGGAAATATTTTTAAAAAACACCTAATGTGAACTTTTGTACTTGTCATCTTCATCCTATTTGTTGATTATATCATAGCGATAGTTTTTTTTATTAATTATATTATTCGCTGCTAACAAAAAAAAAATATATATTTTATTTAATAGTTTTACGCTAACAAACTGACGTGTAGATCTCTGGTTCAAACCAGGGTTTGGGAAACATTATTTTTCTAAAACTGTTAGAATCTTTTTCATTAATTTTTGTGCTCATCTTTAATTTGTTTGCTACAAATTTCTGTTATTTTTATTGATTTGACATACAATAAACTAAAATTTGGTTTAAGATTATCTATTTAATAAAATAAAAATTCATGTTCAACAACGAAATATCAGAAATTTTGGCACCAACAGTGTATATAACAACGTTTGATTTGGAAAATTGAAAGACCTCAAAACTTTTTGTCAATAAATGTTAAATGGCAGAAAATTTTAGAAAGGTCCAAATCGGTTCTTTTCTCGGTTTTTTTTTCACCACCTCTCCCTGCTCCCTCGCTGTATGGCCTTTAAAATGCTGCCAACACCTTACATTGTTTTTGAACCAACGGTCTTTATTCTTGCAAGTAATCAAAGTTGTGACAAGTACGGAAGAACCTGTCCTAATTCAAGCATTTAAACGATTGCTCTTTCTTCTCTTCACCGACGGATGACTCGACATTGCAATAGATGATAACGATTTTGTTGAAAACATAACATCATCACCTATCTGTTCTGCAGACCTTTTGTTACCAGGATTGCTTTCAGCTTTTTCTACTTTAGAAACATTCGTTATACTCTGGTAGCAAGTAATATGATACACAATGCGACTAGCTATTGCATCGGTTTCATATCTGCTGTTCGCTTTTTGGAGAAAGTTTTCTTCTTCTGAAACTGTTATATGTTAACCGGCGGATATTAATTTGCTTATTTACTAAAAATTTACCCCATCATTTACGAAATTTCAAGAAGGTTGTAAAAGTTTCAGAAGTAGATTTAGATAGTCCTTTGTTTTTATTTAAACACAAACAACAAACTTTATCACAAGCAGCTCCTTCAGAACCGACCTCCATTTTGTTTGTTTACATTCGAAATGATGTTTTGCAGAATATTATTTTAAGGCGTTTTAAACGTTCGATATAATACTAATTTGTGAAAAACAGCGTTAAGGCTGAAAACGATAAAATCGAAAAGACAAGAATAGTAAACGATAAGCCAAAGCTTACCAGCAAATATCTCCTGAACTGCAGCAAAAAAAATAACGGGAAAATTTTTGTTATTCAATTTACCACATAAAGCTGCAGATCGGTGATGTGTCTAAAAAAACAAAAGAACCACAACTACAGCCAACGGCCTATATGAGGGATACTGAAAGAAAATTCCCCAAAAACTTTGCCCCTTACAAGTCATCAAAGAGTTTTAATTATTGACTTCATGAAATATATGAGAAAATTACCGATCAAAAAACAAAACCTTAAAACGTACAGCGATTTTTTTAGTAGTCTCTACTTTTCACTTTCTGGAAAATTCGTGCAGCAAAATTGATATTGTATTTGACGTGTATATCGAACTTAACATCTCTGCGAAGTCGAAGGGCGACGGTTGAGGGTATTGAAACAGTGGTATTAACTTTTGATCAGTGTTTGCCTGTTGATGTAGATCGGTTTTGGTCTCTGTCACAGAATAAAACTGCACTACAACAGCAATTCATTACATGGGTACTAAAAAAAGTTAAAAGTAAGCTGTTCAATATAAAGTTACTCCTGGGAGGTTCATACAAAGATAACAGTCACATGTGTCTCTGCTTCATAAATGGATTTGTCACTGTTGAAAGACTACTGGAATGTACTCACGAAGAAGCTGATGATCGTGTATTCTTAGATGTAAATCATGTAGTCAAGGTTGGATATTTTGGAAGCGTCGTTATCGCGTCTGCTGACACAGATACAATCGTATCCGCCACGCAATAGTTCTTTCAACCGAAGTATCTTGGTCTGGAAAAGTTGTGGTTTGTTTCAGGTCGCGGTAAATCGAGAAAACTCTACCCACCAATTCATGATCTTTCCAATCATTTAGATACTGACTTTGTAGATGTGCTGATACCCATCGTGGTTTAAGTGCTAGTGATGGTCTCAACAAAACCGGTAGGAAATCTGCAAAGAAAGAAGAACATTGTTAGCACCTATGTATGAACTTGGTCGGGATAAGTCGAGTGACCGGATTATTTCGAATGCTGAGGAGTATATTGTATATTATGAGAAACATTTGGTGGTCGCTATTGAAAGTATTCCACCAACTTTTGATAGCATCGTGCAGCATATATTGTGTGGATCTTTACAGTGTTATATATCTTTATATTCTCTTTGCCAGGAGAAAGTTGCGCTAAATCCACTGGACTATGGTTGTCGGTTAGACGATGATGACAACATGGTCACATTCATATCAGCAAGACCATCAATACCTAGCAACTTTCTTCATTCATGTGCGTCATGTCAGAAATGTAGCAAAGTCAGTGTTTGTAAGTGTTGGGTGTTGAATATTGCTTGTTGCCAGTACTGTAAATGTAATGCGACATCTGAGTTAGAAACCTTTCCAAGTGATGTAAATATTTATGTTTTAATATGATGATTGTATAGTTTCATCTATTTGTCTACTTCATTCAGTACTTTCTTAACACCCGTTGATTGAGTTTGATAATTTTATGAGACCAAATTTAATTAGAAAATGAATTTTTGGTATGTGCAGTTGTTATAGGGGATAAATTACCTTAAAATTATCATGAATGCGGGTATTGAATACTAATTGGCAGAATGTCCCCTGCATTTTTTATAATTCCATATTATAGAGCAACAAAAATAATAAAAAATTAATTTTCGTGGGATTTCTGGTTGTCATGAAGGTATTATTGTCATTTTACCCCAACTAATCTGGGTCTTACAGTCATTTTGACGATCAGCCGTTCACAAGATATGGATTTTGGATTTTTTTGCCCCCTATGCTATTTAGGGGCAATTTCCGGCTTAACGACCATAACCTAAAAAATGGCACCTATTTTTTCTGAGTCTCCTTGAGCCATATGAAAAATATCCGAAAAGAAAACGAATTTACATAGAAGTGCATATGGGAGGTAACTCAGCTCCCCCAGTATTTAATTCATAGTGTTCTATTTGTCTTTTGACACTTTATTAAATTTAAACTTTATTAGATATAAACTTAGTTGAACGCTACCACATTTAAGCTTCCACATTTAAAAATGTTCTCGAATTATATAAGTTGGTTTTTTATTCATAAATCAGTATATAAAGGTTTGTGAAAGCATGGCAAGCTTGCTGTGAAGCCAAAGTTAAAAATGGTATATAGATAAAAAGAAATAAATAAATAACATTTATTCGGCATATCCAAAGTCACAATTTTGGTTATGAGTAATGAGTAAATTAGTTATATACATATCGCTAAACCTTTATCTAAAAAAAGTTCAAAAGATTCTTTTGAAAACCCTGCAAAAGTATTTGAATGTTACACTTTAGTTGGGAGGTTGTTATATATATGCATATACTGATATTTAAATGTACCTTTGACATTGGCATTAGCAATCGGACGTAAGTTTGACAATGTTACACTTCGTGAATTGGTTAGGTTTCTCTTGACCACTGTTAAGTATTTGGCCACCTTTCAACGTTGAGTTTTTTATAGGTCAATTTTTTGTTCTTGTTTCTCAATCACTGGGAGCCATTTGAGGTTTATACATCCTTATTTGTACCATATTTTGATAGTACAAAACCAGCTACTGCGTTTTGTGCCTTTTACAACTTCTTAACAAAGTAATCTGCCATGTTGCTTGTTACAGTGTTGTTGCAATCTATTTTCGGAAGAATTAAAGATTCGGCAAGTCGTTTTTTCGTTATAAATGTCGAAATGCGCTTAAACTGTTTTAGCGAACGTAGTGTTACGTATACTGATTTTAAATTTTCGTTTACGTGTTGATTCCATTTCATGTTTTCGTTAAAGTAGACACCAAGTATCTTTAAATCTTTCCCTAGCGTAATTTTTGATGTGAGAAAATATCTTGCAGGTTTTTAAAAATTGTTTTTGAGATAAATTTGTTTGGATATAAAAAGAACAATTTTGGTTTTTGTTGGATTGAAGATGAGTTTTTTGTTTTAGACCATTTTTTTAGTGTGCGAATGTCGTTACTGATAAAATCTGAATATTGCTCAATGTCTCTTGGTTTTGTATGTCTATATAAACCGGTGTCATCTGGATATTGAAGGCATCCACGTTCTGTGTCATAGACATAGATTTTAAAGAAAAATGGACCAAGGATTCCTCCTTGGAGAACCCAAAGATTTATTTTTCTTACTTGGAATTTTTTATCGTCAAAGTGAACGTATTGACAACGATCGCTGAGGTAGCTTTTGATGAGTAGAAGAGCAGATATAGAAAACCCGATTTTATGGAGCTTTGTCAATAATATTTCAAAATCTTCTGTGTCGAACGCTTTGGAGTGATCTACGAAAAATGAAAAGGTCATTTCTCCTTTACTTATTGATCTCAGAATGAAGTCCTGCAGTTTCATCAGAATTGTGTCAATTCAATGACCTTTTTAAGACAATAACAGTTTTACTGAGCTTTGTGATATCACATGTGGGGTTCCTCAAGGATCTGTTCTAGGTCCATTGCTCTTTTTAATATATTTAAACGATTTACATCTGCATCTACTAAATTGTCAACAGTAATGTTTGCTGACGACACAAATTTCTTTTTATCTGAAAAAAATTTAGTTGACTTATTTGCAAAAATGAATAATATGAATATTATTTCAACCTGGTTTAAGGCGAACAAACTATCTGTAAACGTTTACAAAGTTTACTCTTTTTTATCATAACAAAAATAAAAACGTCATCACAAATGATTTATCAATTTTAAGCTTAGATAACTTAATTATTAAAAGAAATTACATGGCAAAGTTTCTTGGTATATTGATTGACGAAGATGTAAACTGGAAAGCTCTAAATTTTAAAAGTATCCTCCACAATCTCGAAGAGCATTGGGATCTTATATAAGGCAAGACCGATTTTGAATAAATCACTACTAAAACAGCTTTATTCGGCATTTGTACACAGTTATTTAAATTATGGTAGAACAGCCTGGGCCAGCACTCATAAATCAAAACTAGAAACTGTGTATCGTCATCAAAAACACGCTGTTCATTTGACCAGTTATCAAAACCGTTCCACTCACTCAAAACCTCTGTTTAGTGAAATGAACATCCTAAATGTATACAAACTTAACATCTTTCAAACTCTTACTTTGATGTACAAATGTAAACAAAACTTATCGCCAAAAATTTTTTTAAGATTATATACATTAAAACCACCAAACAAATATATTCTAAGACGCCATTTATTAGCAGAACCATCAATTAATAAAAAGTACGAAGAATTTTCTATTTCATTTCGTGGCCCTCATCTGTGGAATAAAATTGTTCTTACTAACCCTAATCTCTCTGAAATAAAAAAACTTTCTAATTTTAAGAAGAAATTAAAAATATACATTTTTTCTTCTTGTGATTTTAAATCATTCTTTTAAAGTCTTTTATGTATTGTTAAAAACAAAACAGTGTTTATCCAATAGTCTCAAAAGCAAAGTCAGGCAGTAGTTTATCGGTTCTCGATGATAAGACTCTAATGGTATTCTACGAGGTTTCCGTGCTTTGACTGAAATTATATATTTAGGTAAATAAGAACAGTTTTAAAAGATTATTTTTAGATTTATCTTTATAAAAATTATATGTTTTTATTTACACTGTAAATTTTTGCAGCTTAAAATATAATAATAATAATAATAATAATAATAATAATTCCCTGTGGACAGTATTAAAATTAATCGTAATTTGGTTTTGATTTCGTATTGCCTCGATTTAATTATTCTCTACTTTTCAAATACTATTATTAAAAAAATGGGAAGGCGAGACAAAATATGATAAAATAGGCACGAATACAGGCACGAACTTTGGCCCGAATTTCGGCTCAAAAATCTGCTGTGTCAGCAAAAAAAAACTTATTATAAAGAATTTTTCTAGTTGTTGCCAAATGAGCTCCAGATGCAATAAGGTTAGCAGAACCCATAGTCTATAGAAAAACCTCTGGTCTGGATGCTCTATTGTTTTAAAGCCGAGAAGCTCTTTGTTCAAATTTTTACAGTCACGTGACAAGCGAGAGACGAGAAGTAAACAGTTTCAAAATGAAACAAGCGAAATATAGTAACAATTTTGAAATCGTATATTTTTTGTATATTTTTCTATGGACCATGAT